>OZ038470.1:4365000-4570000 GCA_964036295.1 Plumapathes pennacea
ACAGATCCACATTGCTTCTGTAGACACATGTCATGCCATCCAGCATGATTATTTCAGCTGCAAATTAGAGGACATCATTTGAGGAGGAAGAGAAGTTTGGGACTAGCTTAGATGCACTATTCTCATATTACACTAAAGATTTTGTGCCTAATTCTCCCAACCTAGCCTGATGAGTAGTATTAAATGGGCAGTGTCATGCGATGCACACATGCATGCGTTTGGTCAAATCTTGAAAACATTTGCCCAATGTTTTCAAGTTTGAAATCCAAGATGGCGTCCACAACAGCGGTGGATCTGGTGCTCAATCACTCGCCACCGTTGTGGAAGCCATCTTGGATTACAAACTTGAAAACATTGGGTGAATGTTTTCAAGATTTGACCAAACGCACGTGCATGTGCATCTCATGACACTGCCCCTTTAAACAGAACTGATTAGCTTGAACCCAAACAAGAGATCATCTACCATTTTCTCTACACTTTACAGCATATAACTGACTTTGTATTGAAAGGAGAAGCTTGATTGGGTTCTGGGCATCACAAGGTAAACCATCCCCATTCTTGGAGTTATAGGGAGGGGTGGCCTGGGATTCCTTTGACATACCATTTGCTCTGTGTGTCTTGTTGAATAGATTTTTTTCAAACTCCTTCTGCTCTTTGATTGTTGGGTAAGTGTCATCATAGTACTGTGAGAAACAAAAAGAAACTTACCAAAAATCCGATAGCAACTTACGAAATTGTATGAGTCGATATTACAGGCATACTCATTTTTTACCACGAAAGGTGTACCTTTGCTAAAATTCTGTCTCCGTCGTTGTCTAAAATAGCGATGCCCTTCACTGTATACAAAGAAGCTTCCTGAAAATGTCAAGGAGAAGTGTTTTCAGAACAAATGCCCAGGCAACCCTGAAATCAGCCACAAAACAAAAACAAAGTGGGAGACGATTTTTCTGATTGACTCGATTTCATAATCGAGCCAACAAAAGCAACAACTAGCAAGCATCTTAGGACAAATACTGGTTCACAGCCAGGATCATTAACGACAAAACATGCAGTTCCTGAGCCTACGATTGGCAATGATGACAATAAATTCGATTTTTTACCAGAAGTGAAGTGTCCATCTTGGATTTGGTGACGTTTCTTTTTTCGGCCCGCCCTGTATTGTGGGAAGGGCTCACGAGGCCCAGTCTCAGCGCGGGCATTTACAATATATGATACACAACATGAAGTATGATGGGCGGACGGCTGGAAAGTTATATTTAGCCGAACTGTTTGATTATGCTGGGATATTTACATATGATCTTCATATTGACATCTGAGTGGTTATCGGAAGTAGTTAGCTTCGAGGCAACAATACAAAAAGCGTGCAATTTTAAGGTCCTGTGGAGAGGGAAGGATTGGCGCATTATTTATAAAAATTGCCGGAGGAAATGATAGTTTTGGACATCCAAGGGTCTATACAATATCAACAATAGGCTGAGCAGCGGGATATTGCTGCTGGTTGAAGAATATATCGCATGATCAAGCATGACGCCAGTTCAGTTTCCAAAAAAAGAATTTTTAATACGCAAGTAGATGGGACCGATTTTGTTTCGCACACACCTGATTTTTTATCTAGTGTTCTTCCTGGTAAAAGGTATTTGAAAGAATCATTGGCTGACATGTATCCAAACGTGCTGGTTCCGGAACAAAATTCTAAAAAATCAAATTTCCCTAATCATTTCACATCCAAATTTTTGTATGATTTGTTTTTGCTTCCTTTTGTGTGTGTTTATCGGTTAATAGAAACTCCGAAAGTCTGGAGTCTTATTTTTTGAAGAAGCAAATGTTCAATGCCAGCCGGAAGTCGCTCGAAGTCCAAAGAAAACCACCGTATGATACACCACCAGATTATCACCAGATTTTATGGAAAAAGAAGTTCCTGGTCACATAATTTCTATGATCGGTATTTGAGGGTGGAAAGAACTACAAGGCTCTGTTAACTTTTTGTTTCAGAGAATAGGTTGACCCGACCGGGGACCAGTCTGTCTGTCTGTCTTTCATTGACGTCATTATTAGCACAACCAATCAGATTGTAATGTCGATAGTGTTTGTGTCGAGCCGTTCTTGCAAGTGGTGTCTCCAAGTTGTCTTCAGCGAGGCTCAAGATCTTCCTGAATTAAGCTATAATAATAGAAGATCTGTTCCGAGGTTTATGGTGCACTTGTGAGGATGTTGCTGAGGTTGTCTCAACACCTGCTGTGAGTTTGAAACCGATTCAACTGTTTGAACATGGGCAACCATTGCTGCGTCTTGCCTTCGCCGCAAGGTCGAGGGATGGATAAAAACGACCCATACAGATCAGGGGATGGAGCGGAAAATTTTGAACTACCACATATCAGTGAGAGAGAAGGTATGTTGGCTTGAAGACTCTACACTAAAAAAATAACGAAGCTCCAAACGATAAGTTTATTCACGGCCATGTTTCGAAGATTCTAGTGATGTTTTTTGTTCTGCCTTATTAACCGGTTCCATTTGTTTCATTACAGATCTGTCGAATCACAAAGGAACTTTATTCTTAACTAGATCATTGTCAAATCCAGGTATGTGTGTATGCGGGTCATGCGTTACTTCTTCGTGTACTTTAGGCCAGCTGTACGTGTGAGAAATTGCCAAGATCAAAACTAATGACAGACCAGGTCTTGTTTAAGTTCTCAAATTCTACGACATAATGTACTCACTGTACAGATTGATGCCGATATCTCATCGTCTCACTCGAGCGAGAATGAGCAAAGTAAGGCGAATTAACTTGCCTCGCGTTTTACATGTTTTGCAGGCATGTTACATTAATCGAATTTAATACATTTAAAACTACTTTTCAACAAACCGTAGATACTGTATGTCATTGTAGGCTCTCATGTTTATTGCCGATTTCCGTGTCACGAATCTATGCAATTATTGTCGTTGTGATGTTGAGCGAATTATTAGCAGGGACGTTTTTATAAGCTAGGATGGACCTATCTCCTTTTAGCTCTCGTACAAATTTTCCCATCCTTTTTTATATGAAGCGTTTTAGTGACAGTGAGAGTTGAGACTTGCATCATTCAGCATTTGTGCAAGCAACCCCCCCTCCCCTCCCCCTCTGCAAGGTCAACATTTGAATAAGCCCCCATGTCTAATAAGCCCCCCCCCCCCCCCCCCCCCCTACAACAGGGTTGTTTGAAGCCTAAGCTAACCCAGGATTATAACCATAATATTTCTCTCAGCATCTTAATCAATGAATCTGAAAAAAAAAAAAAAAAAAAAAAAAAACTAAAAAGCTTCTTTCCGCTCAAAATATATCAACTGCAGCAGGAAGTAGTTGCGTTTTGTAAGCAAAACCTTCCCATTTTTGACTTAGCTTAAGCGTGCATTGAGCAACTGGGCCAAGAAGTGACAACAATAAACTTATTTATGTGGTGCCGTAGGACTCTAACTTCAGCTTCATAATGATATCTGTTTTATTCTCGTAGGCCACAATGGTCCGATTCCCAATGGTCACCGCACTCTGTCCACAATGGCCAATAACAGGCAAAGAACTCACAGAGAGGTATGTGGTTGTGGTTGTTGTCAACAGTATTTTATTTGGCCATTTTTCAGTAATACCTACTTTTTCAAGGTTCGAAATATTAACTTTAGTGCCCAGTTGTCCCAGAAGCAACCACAATAGTTATGTTTTAGTTGTCCCATCCAATTCCTTCTTGCTCCACATTGAGTTAAGAAGTGGTACCATGCATGATGTGCAGTTAATTGCATCATTTTTCTCAAACCCATTTGTTGCCCTAGGGACAACCAATAATTTTGAACTCCTTTTTTATTAATTTGTTAGGTGCAGTATTATTGCTACCTTCTCAGCACAAAACGTAACTTTTTTTCTTGTGTTTGTGGCAGGGTCACTCATTACTCAATGGGAAGCTATCACGAAAGTTTAGCTCTTGTTCTACCATATTTATTGATGACAGCACAGTCAGTCAACCTAACCTAAAGTCTACAATTAAATGGTGAGTTTGAAATGACTACAGTCCTAGTTTCAGTACTTCAAATGTTGACAGTTACCACAGGATAGGTCTAGAGTGACTTTCAAATTGAATTTTGAAAATCAAAACAAATTAGTAATATTGCAGTATCAAAGGCTTTAAGAAACACTTCCAACCAACCAGAAGCCAAGGTATTTTGACATGTCATACTATCATATTGCAACATTATTTCTGTGTTTTGCTAACACTTTGTGGGTTTCTGTTTACAGTGTTGCCCTTGCAATTTATTACCATGTAAAACACAGGTAGGTTCAGTGATATTTATATATATATATGAAGTGCATCAGATGGAAGGGGTTTGCATAGCACATGCAAAGAAATTACAAGATTACTTTCAATCATGTGAAAACAGCTCTTTTGTAGCTATCTTCCGCTATTCTGCAGAGAGAATGAGATAAGAGCACTGGACATCTTTGATGAAAGACTGCACCCTTTAACGGTAAGGGGACCACCTCTTTTCAATATCTTTTTTTTAGTTCAACAACCAGAACTGAGTTGTTTTCATGTGAATATTAACCCTTTCAGTCCTGTGAGTGATCATCTTCAATTTTCTTCTTTAGTCTCTGGCCAGAGTTATACATTTGTGTACTACATCAATCACCTATGTGTTTTTGCATACAAAATGAACAGAAACAAGTCAACACATCTAGATCAATAAGTCTACCATATTTACTTATTTAACTACTTTAAGCATTTCTGCAATCATGGTCAAAATTGTTGGGACAATTTCAAGTTTACCCCCTCCCCCCATTCAATGTTGGGTAGTTGAGCATAATTTGTCTTATAGCTGCACCACAGGCCAACATTGGATGAAGGGGAGGGGGAGGGGGAGGGACCTGAAAACAAGAAATATAAGACCCCCATAGGTTGTTCATAATTTACATTGTGCTCCAGATTTACATATGGGGATCAGCGTTCCAACTGCTTTTGACCATGATTGTAGGTTAACATCAGTCTGAATTATTATTTAAATGTACCTCTGTCCTTTCCATCAGAAATATGAGGTCTAGTGCAAAGCCTTTCTAATGGAAGTGATTTTTTTTATGTGCATCTTCAGCATGACCCAGTTGCGGAGACATATGATAGAATAGATCCTGAACAGAGACACATCTACAAGTTTATCAAGACCTTGTTCCACGCCGCTCAACTTACAGCAGAATGTGCCATCATTACCTTGGTATGGATTTCTCTATTTATTTCCTCAATTTCTTTGTACCAGATTATCACATTACTTTGCTAAAGCCATTTAATGTGTCAAAGTTTTTATTGTGTGAACAGGTTTTTTTTCCACTTGTACTGAATTCTACACATGAAAAATCTGATGAAAAGATGCAGTGCTCAGAATCGCTTAATCCCAATATTTTACTGAAAAGTTAATTTCCATCCCTTTTTTTTTCGTGGAAAATTCAGAAAACTATCTTGATGAAATCACATATTTTGGACACACACTTAATTGCTACACTGGACTGAGCGCTTTGTATTTTAGACAAAGATGTAAAATTTATCTGGATTTTCATTCTCTTGACGCATTTTTGGGAACGCTCTGTGTAATGGGCTTACGAAAATCCACAGGAAACAATAAATAATAGAGTAAAAGTAGGGGTGGTATGTATGGAGAAAAATCATCGAATATTTTCCGTCTTGTTTTTTTTTTTTTTTTTTTTTTTTTTTTTTTTAAGGTTTACCTGGAAAGATTACTAACGTATGCTGAGATAGATATATATCCGGGAAACTGGAAGAGAATACTCTTGGGCGCAATATTGTTGGCATCAAAAGTTTGGGATGACCAAGCAGGTACAAAACCCAAAACAAACAAAAAACAGTAACATAGGACAGTCTTGACTATTATCAGAAACCATTTTACCTAAAAACAATCTTTCGATGGGACAAACCCCGTACTGCTATGATAGCTACTTCTGGGTCGTTAGATACTTTTAAAACAAGTTGTTTGTACTATCAATTATCTTGACTGACCAGTCGACTGACGTATCATTATTCTCGTTATTCTATTATTATTTCCTTGCAAAGATCAGTGGTGCACTGATATTTGTGTTTCGTTTTGCAGTGTGGAACGTGGATTATTGTCAGATCTTAAAAGACGTTACAGTAGAAGACATGTAAGTATCAGATCAAGGGGATGGAAGTAGATTGCTTTTCATCTTTTGACTCTCGGGTGCCCCAAAAATGGCGGAACTAAGGATTTCGGCGCGCAAAGGACTGTGGTTGAGAGGCCCTAAGAAAGAAAGAAAGTAACTTTTCTCATCTTTTCCAGGAATGAATTAGAAAGAGCGTTTCTAGAACTGTTACAGTTCAACGTGAGCGTGCCCTCAAGTGTGTACGCCAAGTATTACTTCGACCTCCGCTCACTTGCCGATGCAAACGACCTTGTGTTCCCTGCACAACCGCTCAGCAAAAGAAGAGCCAAGAAACTCGAGGTGAGTTCTGATAGCAACGCTAGTGTGTTGCTAATTCGTAGTCCTAAAACGTATATCCGATAAACGTCAGTTCGTCTGTTGGTTAGATTTAGACTTTGGCTACGGTCTAGGTTTTCTCCGTCTGTCTATTGGACGCCAACCAACTGCAGGGTTTGTACGGGTCGTGGAAAACCTGGAAAGTCATGGAATTTTCGAATTTCATTTTTCAGGGCTGGAAAGTCACGAAATTTAAGTGTGGGTCAGGGAAAGTCATGAAAAAAAGCGAAAATGAGTTGAGAAACGGACAGTTTTTGTTAATTTTCGAAAACAACTAGTCGACTTTAAATCATGAGAAACTTTAAAAGGTCATGGAAAAGGTAATGGAAAGTTATAAAATTTCAAAGCTCAAAAGAGTACGAACCCTGAACTGTCTCGTCCATCGGACTACCCGGCACGTTTTGGAAGGGGACACTTACGAGGGAGGTGATAGATATTAGACTGGCTCTTGTTCGATCTGTCTGATTTCTGTGAAATGAAGACACTAAATATTTTAATATATATTTGGCCCTTCCCACAGGCCTTGTCGCGCGTGGGAGACGACCAGTTACGGGAATTGTCTTTGCCAGACAAACCTCGATCAAGAAGCGTCGACACGCTCACGGTTATACCGAGAGGGATGGCTGTTCTTTCGTGATGGCGTCTAACTATCCATCCTGGTTTTCTGTCCCTATTTTCCCTACCTCGCTCCCAGGACCTGGGGAGCGGGGTAGGGAAAAGAGCCTGGGAACGAGGATGCTGACTCTTCGCATCGAACGAACTGCGTAGCTGGAAACACTTAGCTGACGTGTGGCAAGCAATTTCTCTCACCGTAGCTGGGAATAGATGTAGAATGTCCCAAACGATGACCTCTGTCAGATGGCTTGCGTAAGGACGGTAACGTTTACGGCTTCCGACGGCGAATTATGCCTTGTTCTCGAATAGTAAATCCCCGAGCAATAAGTCCAAATTCAGTTTACAACAGAATTATGCGCTTCACCAACTCCGGCACATCGCACTTTTATTAAACAATCTGCTTGGTTCGTCGTGTGCAGCCACTGGATGCTTTTTCACGAAGGCGTGTGGTTACTTTAAGACTTTTCAAAGCTTTTCTGTCGTAGATTGTTCAGAATTCGACAGAAGGGAAAACATCAGACAATGCTGATAAGATAAAACGAAAAGGAAATTTGGATAGTGAACTGAAAACCACATAACCTTCTTATCAAACTTTTACTTACGAAGGATATTATTTTTAAGTTCCTTTTTATTGTAATAATAATTTTGCAAATCTGGCTACACAAGCTGAATATGGTCGCAAAAGAAGACTTTAGGTATTGCAAAGTTTCTTGTATAAACGCTCATAAAGTTATATTTTTGTAGTATTTAGACCGCTTTATACGGTTTCTGCAAACAAATTCAGCTTACGTTTTTCGCATACGACCTTACGACACTCCTACGACACTTCTACGACACTAGGCCTACGGCATTCCTGCGACACTCTTACGACACTCCTAGACACCCCTACAACGCTCTTAGACACTCCATGACAACGACACTCTTACGTCACGACAATTTTACTATAACCTTGCGTAACTCTTGCACACGAAAAAGTTGGAGGAATTGAAACTTCCTTTCCTGAAGTGTGTCGTAAGGCTGCATGCGGCAATCGTAAGCTGTACTCAAACCTTGTAAATCGTATCTCCAGTTTAAAGTTTTTACGCTAGAGAGGTTACTAGCTGGTTTCCATATACAGACGTACTGCATGGTTGGACGGGCGCAGTCAGGTAACTAGAAACCGGTTTTCTCAGGGTACCCAAACAACGTCGATATGGAGACCGGCTAATCAGGTTTTGGTTGAAAGCGAATCTAGGAAGTGAGATTCTAACTGGTAACTGTTGTACATAATGGAGAATTGGGTATCTGAACGTACTCACGAGAGCTAATTAAATTATCAATTCAAATTGCCGTCTTCACACATTTCTTTGTGCTTGTTTCTTATGTTTATGGTCGAAATGCCAGTCAACTACGGTGGCCGAGGGTGCGATGTAAAGTCACAAATGGAAAGTCGTAAGTCGCAAGTTGGAAAAGTAAAATGTCGCACAGGCCCTTTTCCCTGGTCCTCTGGAACGAAGATGAGCCGAATTATGTGACGTCACTTGAAACCAATCGCAAACAGGTTTTACAAGTGAAGTTCGATCCAGGCCACCTGAGGTTCCGTGGTGCTCAAGTGTCCGTGAGATAGACAAAGAGAATCCCTGGTACCAAGAAAAGTTCAAGACTTTCAGGCGACATAGTTGTGAACCTCGTTACTCACACCCAACGTTTTCAAACGACATGTCGAGTGCCTGCCGATTGAGGATGAATCGTGGCTGTCTGGGGTAAGTCGCGTATTATTACAGCACACGATATTCTTGAACGCCGTGCGGAACTGATTAATGGTCAAGCCATACACTATGGGATTTACTGTCGAATGCAGATAAGCCAACCAACACAAAATCGTATCGGCAATTTCCAACGGGCAATTATTACCGTCTATCAAGATTATAACGCTGACAATTTCAAATGGAAGCCAGCAGACCAAAAATCCGATGAATACAATACCAAGGGCCTTCGCTACTCTTAGCTCTCGCTTCAAGTTGACACGTGACACTCTTGAGTTTGAAGTTGTCGTAGGCGCAATGCTATTCCTAATTCCCATACGCTTTAAGTGTTGCCTGGCGATGAGGTACACTTTAGAGTTTAAGACCATCATGACCAAGAAGGGAAGGCATACGTTACCAAGGAGGAGATATCCCTCGAAGACTGGGTTCAAGTCGAAAGAGTACACTGGTTCCTTTGGAGGTTTCAGCAAGAAAAACATAGAAGTCGCGATGCCAAATGAATAAACCCAAACGGCGGCAATTATATTTTTTGTCACTCTCAGTGTAACAAGACTCTTGTATCTCAAGGGATACACCACAGCTATGAACCGATCAATACTAATGGAGAGCATGTTTAATGCGGACGCTGTCATCGAGAGGAAGAATGCTGAATTCCAGAAGTTGCAGGCGTAGCCTCCGAGAGTCCAACGAGGAAACTGAAGCCAATAAACGATGTCGAATGGAAGCACAATTAGCGAGACCAAGATGTCTGCTACGGCCAGGCTGAGTACCAGACAGTGTGATGGAGTTTGTAGAGATGGGAACTTCAGAATCGATAGACAAACCACAGCATTGCCCAGCAGACAGCAACACATGACCACTACCATGAAGAGAACTCCGATGGACGTAAACCCGGCGTGTAGACTTCCTTCACAGATGTATTCGTCGTTTCCTTGTGATAAATTCATATTTGATCTGATTTAAGCCGCTCCAGTGTCGCCTCTTTTCCGTTCTGAGGTTTCCTTTTATCCTATCGCAATCTCGTCTATAGTGATTCCGTGTTTTAACAGTAACGCCTTCTCGCGTGCTATCTTCTTGTTGGCGTTCAGTAGTTTATGTATGTCGAAGTCGCCGCCCAGACGAATGAATTCACGATCGGCGAAGTCAGTTAGGCTCCAAGCGATCGCCAGCGGTTTCGTTGTGTTAGGCTCGAAGCTATCCCGGCCACAGTAGTTGGGGAGTTGCCTTTTCCCACTTCCAAAAACCTGAATTACACACAAAGCAAATAAAACAATGAATCCGAGTCTTGACGCTATAAGTGATTTTTGGCGTTTTGTTTTTTTCATAAATTATAAATTATATACTTATTTCTGCATGCACCTGTCTTTATTCTCTGTAAACGTAGGCAAGGTCTTGTCAAGTTGACTGATTAGATTTCTCTCATCGTCGATAATATATTCATCGTGCAGCAAAAATATAGCATTATTAACTCGCCGCCAAAGATGACATAGGACAAGCAACTAACCTGGAGTGATCAAACAAGGTCTTTTGCTGGCACTTTCATCCCACAAAAATCATTTGGCTCCAAAGCAGTATCAACTACTCGCTTTGAAATCGTATTATACATATACTATTAAAGTAACACCTCAACCTTGAAAGCACGCGCTTCAGATTGACGAAGTATTTTTAACTACTTTCGGTAGTATTTTTAGTCACGACTTTTGAGCACATTTCATAGTTTCGGTACTATACGGTATTTGAATGACAGGGTCGCGACATACGAAAACACAAAATTTGTCTTCGCCTAATTCGAATCGGCCGTTACATGTCCATGTTCTTTAATTTTAGCTTTAGCAGGGAAATTGCACTTTAATACTCACGTAATGAAGTTGACAAGACTTCCTGCAAGACTCCCCGCTGAATGCAACACTTCTTTTCTTGAAAGCAGCTGTTAAATTTTTAGAGCCATGTATTATTTCCAAATTTCAATTTCACCCAATCACGGACGCTGGACATAATAAAATAAATTGGACAATGACACAAGTACGAAAGCAAGTGGTATTAACCGAACCACTTCCTTTTGATCAATTCAGCTCAATCTGACAGTTCGATTTATTGAGAACATTTCAATTTGTACGAATTATTTACTTTATAAAAGAAAGGAAAGTGCATGTAAAATAAGCACAGGGACACTTTTTTTAATTTTAAACCGAATGTCACTCAGTCGCATGCAAATTGTAAATACACCAACAGGAAATGTATCTCACATTTTTGAACAAGTTGCACACATGTTTAGTACCCGTCACATTGCTACAAAATTATTTTAAGAAATGTGGCATAAAAGGGCTCTTCAAAGAAGGCTATCAATTTCAGCCTCACGCTTTTCAACGAAATGCTAAGAATCGCGGATATCTGTATTTCAGACGCGTCTGGTACCATTATCTGATGGATCACACATAGTTTTAAGTAGTCGGCACAATTTTGAATATATTTTAGATAATTGTAGATATTGTTTAAAAAATAATAATTCCCTTCGTAAAACGTAAAGTTGGGGATTTATTCATTTTCTTTCGGAATTTCGCAGTTGACATGACGGCGGACTTCTTGAGGATTTTTGCTCATTTAAGTAAACGGCATCAAAGTGAAATCAGAAACAAACTACTAAATAATTTAACAGCTGCTTAATTTTAAATTTCAATCAGTTGTTGACAATATTAAAAACGACAGCATTTTGCTCACGAAATTGAATTTTTGAGGCAATATTGGAAGAGACTGGGTCCGAGCTGGTCGCTAGAGGTCTGGGCCCTGCCTAGCAACTGCTCTTGGAAACGTTGGGAGCAGCCATATTTACGTCAAGTTGTAGCAGTTGTATTCTCGTAACTTCGACGATTTATTGCTACAAGCAGAGCCAGAAACCCAGATGTACGAGGACGAAGAAGACCAAGAAGGGCCTAAGAGTTCCTTCGACACTTATTTTGCCGAGGGAGATGTGCTGTTCAAGAAGGGGGAGTTCAAAAAGGCCCTAGAAAGCTATTCGCTGGTAATGTGTTTATTTATTGAATATACTCAAAGTTTTGGAGCACACAGACAATTTGGTCGACGATCATATAGCTCCCTGTTTTATTTTCATTGTATATGCACGAGTCGTGTCGATGTAAAATTTGATACTGACTACAACAATGTAAATAGAACGGGACCCCTTGATGTATCTTAAATGTTACTCAAGAACGAATCATTTTAGAATGAGAAAACTTCAAACTATGGGTTAAAAAATGTCTGTAGCATCTTACAGTTTTCTCAAACTAAAATGACTCGTTCTTTCAATGAGATTTAAATAATATTGTCATTGGAATATCGTTCTCTTCACATTGTACATGACTGTGTATCCACCAGTTGTTGTTTGCTTTGGTATTGATACTGACTGTACTGTACTGACTATAGCTTAAGCCCTGGCCAAATGAACTCAAAATTCAATCCAACTTAACCTATGTCAACTTGGGTATCACTGGTGTGAGTTGGCCACTTTGACAATCATGCGCAGTTTGCGAGACGCAAATTTTCTGGCTGGCCACCAGATGATAAAACATGGCAAGCAGAGTGTATAAAATATTCTATGGTTTTAATGCAATTATATAGATGCAAAACCAAGTAGCAGAGAGATTTACTTGACAGACACTTTATGTGGGGAGTAAAAAGTGCTATTTTCTAACTTGACTTTGATCAGGCTCAAATTTCTATCCAAGTTCAGTGATTTGCAAACTTGGATGAACTTTGCTTGACTTGGGAATCTGCTTGGCCAGGGCTATAGGTATTTGTGACACATATTGTAGGATATTGCACTTCTTAACATATTAATGGTTTCTCCTTTCCAGGCCCTGGAATTGCAGCCAACAGACAAGGCTTGTCTGGTTGCCAGATCAAAGTGCTATCTCGGACTTGGGGACACTGAATCAGCACTCAAAGATGCAGAAGCCTCTCTATCAGAGGACAAGGAATACAACAAGGTTATACTCTTTCCACTTTCGTACTCAATGCATAGCTGTTGAGATTGAGATAATCTGGCAGCTGGTCCACTTGGGGATCTTGCATGACTCAATTTTTTTGTGTGTGATTTCTCCCCTCAGGGTTTGTATCAGAAAGCTGAAGCACTGTACTCTATGGGAGACTTTGAGTATGCACTCATGTACTATCACCGAGGACACAAACTCAGGCCAGAATTGGAAGAGTTCAGATTAGGAATCCAGAAAGCTCAAGAAGCGATTGACAATGCAATAGGAGGTATAGCTTGTTTAAGATTGATTTTATGTGTCAGCTGTGCTTCATTGTCGTACATGTAACCTTCTGTACCTCTCCTCACCTGCATGCTCAGATATACCAAACTCTTGCATACTGTATGCATGCCTCGCACCTTATCTCCTGGTCTCTGCTGCATAGTCGAGTCATTACTGTATCTCCTGCATATGCACCTGATCTCAGCTCCTGGTCTCCTCCTTAGATGAAGTCATGTCAGGCTCCCGCGTACATGCTCATCTCTCACAAAGTCATGCCAATCTTCCACTTTCTTTTAGAACTTTTCCCCTTGTGATAACTTAATATACCATGTGATAAAATGGCAACAAAATATGACATCTTTTTTACTCCCTTTTTGGCAATAGTTGGCTTTGTCTCCACTAAATCTTAACTTTAATACCAATAATACATGCCCCACTGAACTCAGGCCCAAATCTACAACCTTAATTTTTGCAGTAGTAAGTTGACTTATTTGTTCCAATTTAGGAGCTGCAAAAGTCAAACTGGAAAATAAGGGAGATCTGTCCTTTTTTGCAAAGCAAGATGAAGCTGTAAGTCATGCAGGATACACCATTCGACTGACATGAGTTTGACTCTTGTATCAGAAAATATTGTAATCAGGTTTTGCTTTTGGTCTTGATTAGCTAAGAGTGCTGTTCGGATTAATTGGAAAGCATAGCAAAATAATGCAAACCACATGATTACTTTAGACATGAATCATTCAAAAACAGCTCTAAAGAATAGGGCAGCCCTTCATCAGCTGAACTGAAAAACACTTGCTAGTAACTAGCACTCTTTTGTTCAGTTCAGTTGATTATGTCCTTGCAGTTTTTACTACACTTTTATCAACACATTGTGGGACTTTTCATACCTTATACAGAAGAAGACCACAAAAGGCTACAGTAAACCAAAGACACAACCGACTCGACAACAGCAGCCAGGTAACAGAGGCAAAGCAAACAAGAGTCCTGCGGCATCTGACAAGACAGTTAAGCAGGTGACAACTAGATCTCTTTTTATCTACTGAACCTGGAGAGTGGGTGGGTAGGGGTACAGTTACCTTAGCCTAATAAGTAAGCCATTTTTATTACTAGGTATTAATGCTGCTCCAAAGAGTATATTTTTTCAATCATTTGTATGGTTGTTTGTATTGGTCTTTTCCAGGTAGAGTATGGATTAAGCAAATGGTCTGTAATGTACTTGATAAATAATTATCTTGTTATTTTTTGTTTTAGCTTCTCGGGGAATTATATGCTGACAAAGAATACCTGGAAAAGTTGATGTCTGATGAAGGTTTGTTTTATTTTGAGAGTCATTTGTCGAAACGGTTCCTTTTCTTTGTGTTGGGATGATCAAGCAAGAGTGAACACTTACTCCCCCCCCCTCCCCCCTAGTGAATATGCTGCCAATCACAGAGTCTGTAAGAAACACTTTCAACCAATCAAAAGCCAAAAGTAATTTGTGTTTTTAGTTTGTAGAAGGAACCAATCAGCAGTGCAAGAACATGCCATATTTGCTACATACTTGCTTTCATGAGAGGATCACAATCAGGTTTTGCTTTTGTTCCTAATTGTCAGAGAATGCTGTCAAACTTCTTTGGGCCAATCAAGAATCATAGCAAACCAAAGCAATCACATAATATTACTGTCTACTGAGTCTCAAAGCCTGATGAACCTTTAATTGACATCTTGTTCCTCGGTTCTGTTTCAGACTTCATTCACCAGAACAACAGGGCGGGCATGCCGATCTACGATTTAGTGAGCGACGCACTTGAATACATTGATAAGAGGACAGATTTCTGGAGACAACAGGAGCCCCTTTACGCCCGGCAAAACAGGAAAGTTAAGCCCAAGAAGAAAGTGGCGGCCAAAAAAGCTCCGGCAGACGTCACTAAGTTCCTCCTGCGCTCTCTGGAGGAAATCGACCAAGCTATGGTGGATGGGGACCCTGAAGGCAGTTTAAATAAAGCGCAGGCTACGATGAGGACGGTGAAGTCGCTTACGGACGTAAATGTGCCCAACAGAGACGACGTGATGGGCAATTTGCACTCTTGCATGGGCAATGCTTACCTCGAGATGGAAAATTCCGCCAAGGCTTTAGAACATCACCAGGAGGATTTGAAAATCGCCAAGAAAAAGTATGTCCAGTTTTTTTTTTTTTTTGTTGGCATTGTTCTTTCATTTTTATTCCCCCTTCCTTCCGCAAAGAACTTTCAGGAATTGTTTGTCTATTCCCACAGATAGTATAGTTGTAGCAGCCGAAGCAGCAGTAGAAGTAGAAGTAGAAGTAGAGGTAGCAGTAGTATTAGTTTTATGGCCTGGCAAAACGAGGACACATTGTGGCGGCAACATTGTGTCCTTCGATGTTTCCAGGGTGGCAAAACGTGCGGCAACATTGTTGCGTCCCGCGTGGACACAACAAATGTTTCTGAAGTTTTTCAGAAACATTTTTTGTGTCCAGGACACAAATTTGTGTCTGCAACAAATGTTTCGCGCGTGGCAAAACGGGGCAACATTTGTGAAACGTGCGCACTCTAACAATGTTGCCGCCATAATGTGTCCTCGTTTTGCCAGGCCTTTAGTTTTAGTTTTAGTTTTAGTTTTAGTTTTAGTTTTAGCTTTAGTATAAGCAGCAGTACTTAGCAGTCCTTAGTAGCAATAACAGTAGTACATAGTTGTTAGTAGTAAGGTAGTCATACGGTCAACTCCCTCTAAGACGGACATCTTTCTAAGGCGAACTCCACGTGGTAGGAGCTGTCCCTGCTGTTTCTTTGGTCGTTTACTCTAACTGAACTCTCTTTAAGACAGACACCTCTATAAATCAGACACCTGGTACTGTAGGAACGGTCCCAGCCGTTTCTCTAGTCGTTTACTCCAACTGAACTCTCTTTAAGACAGACACCTCTAAAAAACGGACAGCTGGAGCTGGTTCCGAGGATGTCCGTTTTAGAGGGAATTGGCTGTAGCAACAGCAGCAGTAGTAGTATCAGTAGCTGTAGCGAGTCTGTAGTAATAGTGAGGAGTGTATTAGTATATAAGATTATATTTTCTCTGTCTCAGTGAGAACAACTCGGAAGGCATATCTCGAGCATACGACAATCTCGGAAGAGTGTACGCAAAGATGTGCAGGTACAGCGAAGCAATTGATTGTTGGATGGAGAAATTACCACTTTGCAAGTCAGCTCTGGAAAGCACCTGGTTACACCACGAGATCGGCAGGTGCCATTTAGAGTTGAAAAACTACCAAGATGCTAAAGAATTTGGACAGAAGTCACTGGCTGCAGCAGAAGAAGCGGGCGACAACGTATGGCAACTCAACTCCAGGGTCCTCATATCCCAGGCTGAAGGTTGGTTTTTTTTCGTAGGGCTCGCTCTAGTTTTCAATCTTTTCGAAGAAAAAGGATCGTTCACGTAAATTGTAAACAAGTTTGGACAAGTTCGCCAAGACGGTGGCAGCAACAACGTTCACATATTGATAACGATGGTGATGGTATGATGATGATAAAGACGATGACGATAGTGATTATGACGATAATGATAATGTTGATGATAATGACGACGATGATGACGATAGCGATGGTGATGACAATGATGATAATGATGATGAGGACGATGGTGATGATGATGGTGATGATGATGATGCTGATGAAGATGAAGATGATAATGATAATGATGATGATGATAATGATGATGATGATGATGATGATGATGCTGCTGATGATGATGATGATAATAATGACGATGATGATGGTGATGATGATGATGACGATGATGATGATGATGATGATGATGATGATGATGATAATAATGACGATGATGCTGATGATGATGATGATGATGCTGATGCTGATGATGATGATGATAATGATGATGATGATGATGATGATGCTGCTGCTGATGATAATAATGACGATGATGATGATGCTGATGATGATGATGATGATGATAATGATGATGATGGTGGCGATAATAAGACGATAATGATTCTATTTTGATGTTTATTTTCAGTCAAACTGGGAGAGCTTCAAGGCGCTTTGGAGTCATTTGAAGCAGCTCTTGATCTTGCAAAAATCTTGGAGGACGAGGAAGCGGAGAAAGCGGTGTCCAAGGCTATCAAAGATGTCAATGAAAAAATTGCCCAAGGTAATGACGAGTTGGTAGTTAGTTCAAGCCCAGTTTATTATTATTAGCATCACTTGAATGATCAGGAGAATCGTATCTTTCTTTTTTCTGACAACCCTGACGGTCCGAATCGCAACGATCAATTAGAAACTACAGTATTCATCTGTCGACGCAGAAGATGCAAATACCTAAAATTTCCTCCAGAAAGCGGGGGAGACGGGACGTTATGAATAAGGACGAAAATTGATCAATTATTTTAAAAGGTGAAAGAGTTTGGTTCTTATCTCATGATGGCCTGGTTTTTCTGTATATTTTTTTCAAATTTGTAGCTCTCGCGTAGAATAGTGGAAAAAAGATCTCTCTCCTGGTCATTCTTTTTTGCTAAAATACTGATAAAGAGCCGATAACTGAAACGATAGCGATTGGGGTTATCATGACGTCGAATGGCCTAGTAACGATGGTGTAGGTGATAGTGATGGTGGAGATGACGATGGTGTAGGTGATAGTGATGGTGGAGATGACGATGGCGGTGCTGATGACAATGACGTAGTGATGGTGACAGGGGACATTGCGTAGTTGATGGTAATGCTAATGAAGATGACGTAGTTGGTGGTTATGACAATGACGATGATGTAGTGTCGATGACGATGACGATGACGCAGACGATGGTGTTACGCCGCAACACGTCATAATCAACGCAAAATGTACTACTAACGCAAGATGTAATAACAATCGAAGTAAAATGTAATAAAATAATATTTTAACGCAAAATGTAATAATGTTGACGCAAAGTGTAATGAACTAATCTTAAATGTTCTAATAATGCAAAGTGTAATAATTTTGACCTAAATTGTAATGAAGTAAACTTTTAATGCAAAATACGATACTAACGCAAAATGTAATGACAACCTAAATGTAATAAATACTAACGCAAATTGTAATAACAACCTAACTGTAATAAATACTAACGCAAATTGTAATCACGGATTTATAATAAACTATAATAAATGTACCGAGCTTACAATTGAGAAATTGGCAAATGAGAAGGACTTCGTTCCTGTCTGAGTTACCTCCGTAGTTGGGTGGGGACGTGAAAGGGGCAGTGTCATGAGATGCGCGCGCGTTTGGTCCAATCTTGAAAACATTCGCCCAACCGGGGCGAACGATCGAGCAGCAGATCCACCGCCGTTGTTGACGCCATCTTGGATTTCAAACTTGAAAACATTGGATGGATGTTTTCAAGATTCGACCAAGCGCGCGCATGCGCGTCTCACAACACTACACCGACCTACATTCGCTAGACCGATATAGTGGACGTTTGATAAATTCGTACATTTCCAGCGACAGCCATGAAAAGGCGCCTTCAATGCTTTCTATTCGACCTGATGCATGCCACTTAATACTGCAGAGCGCGTTTGATCAAATTCAGGTGCGATCTGCGCTACACTAAATGTAAAATTAAAGGTCTGTGACACGAAGGGTTGTCATAGGCAAGCGTAGGGAAGTATGGCTAAGCATAGGCAAGCATAGACAAGTATAGTCAAGTATAGGAAAGTATAGGAAAGCATAGGAAAGTATAGGAAAGTATAGGAAAGTATAGGAAAGTATAGGAAAGTATAGGAAAGTATAGGAAAGTATAGGAAAGTATAGGAAAGTATAGGAAAGCATAGGAAAGCATAGGAAAGTATAGGAAAGTATAGGAAAGTATAGGAAAGTATAGGAAAGTATAGGAAAGCATAGGAAAGCATAGGAAAGCATAGAAAAGCATACGGAAACAGGCAAGCATAGGCAAGCGTAGGGAAGTTTGGCTAAGCATAGGCAAGCATAGACAAGTATAGGAAAGTATAGTCAAGTATAGGAAAGTATAGCAAAGCATAGTAAAGTATAGCAAAGCATACGGAAACATAAGCAAGCATAGGCAAGCGTAGGGAAGTTTGGCTAAGCATAGGCAAGCATAGACAAGTATAGGAAAGTATAGTCAAGTATAGGAAAGTATAGGAAAGCATAGTAAAGTATAGCAAAGCATACGGAAACATAAGCAAGCATAGGCAAGCGTAGGGAAGTTTGGCTAAGCATAGGCAAGCATAGACAAGTATAGGAAAGTATAGGAAAGCATAGTAAAGTATAGCAAAGCATACGGAAACATAAGCAAGCATAGGCAAGCGTAGGGAAGTTTGACTAAGCATAGGCAAGCATAGACAAGTATAGGAAAGTATAGTCAAGTATAGGAAAGTATAGGAAAGCATAAGAAAGCATAGGAAAGTATAGCAAAGCATACGGAAACATAAGCAAGCATAGGCAAGCGTAGTCAAGTATAGGAAAGCATAGGAAAGCATAGGAAAGTATAGCAAAGCATACGGAAACATAAGCAAGCATAGGCAAGCGTAGGGAAGTTTGGCTAAGCATAGGCAAGCATAGACAAGTATAGGAAAGTATAGTCAAGTATAGGAAAGTATAGGAAAGCATAAGAAAGCATAGGAAAGTATAGCAAAGCATACGGAAACATAAGCAAGCATAGGCAAGCGTAGGGAAGTATGGCTAAGCATAGGCAAGCATAGACAAGTATAGGAAAGTATAGTCAAGTATAGGAAAGTATAGGAAAGTATAGGAAAGTATAGGAAAGTATAGGAAAGTATAGTCAAGTATAGGAAAGTATAGGAAAGTATAGGAAAGCATAGGAAAGAATAGGAAAGAATAGCAAAGCATACGGAAACATAAGCAAGCATAGGCAAGCGTAGGGAAGTATGGCTAAGCATAGGCAAGCATAGACAAGTATAGGAAAGTATAGTCAAGTATAGGAAAGTATAGGAAAGTATAGGAAAGTATAGTCAAGTATAGGAAAGTATAGGAAAGTATAAGAAAGCATAGGAAAGAATAGGAAAGAATAGCAAAGCATACGGAAACATAAGCAAGCATAGGCAAGCGTAGGGAAGTATGGCTAAGCATAGGCAAGCATAGACAAGTATAGGAAAGTATAGTCAAGTATAGGAAAGTATAGGAAAGTATAGGAAAGTATAGGAAAGTATAGGAAAGTATAGTCAAGTATAGGAAAGTATAGGAAAGTATAGGAAAGCATAGGAAAGAATAGCAAATCATACGGAAACATAAGCAAGCATAGGCAAGCATAGACAAGTATAGGAAAGTATAGTCAAGTATAGGAAAGTATAGGAAAGCATAGGAAAGCATAGGAAAGAATAGCAAAGCATACGGAAACATAAGCAAGCATAGGCAAGCATAGACAAGTATAGGAAAGTATAGTCAAGTATAGGAAAGTATAGGAAAGCATAGTAAAGTATAGCAAAGCATACGGAAACAAGCAAGCATAGGCAAGCGTAGGGAAGTTTGGCTAAGCATAGGCAAGCATAGACAAGTATAGGAAAGTATAGTCAAGTATAGGAAAGTATAGGAAAGCATAGGAAAGCATAGGAAAGTATAGCAAAGCATACGGAAACATAAGCAAGCATAGGCAAGCGTAGGGAAGTTTGGCTAAGCATAGGCAAACACAGGCAAGCGTAGGGAAGTATGAGTAATGTTAGTGTATGTTAGTACATATATGTTAGTATCTGTTAGCATGGCTACCCCCCTTGGGACAGTATATAAGACATAACATGAAGTTCGTACCATCATGGCGACGAACGCTGACCAACGAAAGTGACGTCTAGAACGTATTTCTGCGGTGTCGCGAGATCGCTGCGGCACACTTGTTGGGGTCAATCCAAAAGCGTATTTAACAAATGCAAAACCAAAACATTCACGTGATTTCTTTGGACACCCAAAAGCCGCTCTATTCTCAGGTTAGAATACTGATGGTGTTTTGCCGATCAGGATAAGTTGCTAATATTTCGCACGTTTTAACAGGCGTTCAGTCTGGAGAGCAAGAAAACGGAGAAGCACAGGAGGAAGTAAAAGAAACCAAGGAAACAGTGGAAGAGCCAGCGGAGAACGAAGAAGAAAAAGAAACCAACAGGAAGGAGGAGGAGGAGGAAGAACAACAGAAAGACGAGGAAGAAGTCGCGACGAACTTGGACGTGGAGGGAGAGAAGCCAGGAGAAGAGGACGAGGGAAGGGAAGCGAGTAACGATCAACCTACAGAAGTAAAAGGAGAAGAGGACGCTACTGAGCCCCAAGCGGAGTGAACTTGACAAACACGTGTTAAATCTGGAATGATTTAAAAGCCTGGATAACTTACGCTTTCCTAATTCCATTTCGTTTCGTGGTGTATTTCTATAAGAAAAGAAATAAGAAGCAACAGCCTTAGGTCAGCATCACTAAGTTACTTACTATTGCTGCTGTATATAGTCAAACATATATGTACAATAAAGCTTCTTGATTTGTACAGGTCGAGTTGGCTTTGACTGAGTTAATACTTCTCCTTCGAAATGACGTCTAGTGCAAATCTGTTTTTGAATTCAGTCTATAAAGGCTTCATTTTGAACACCCCAATCAGCTCGTTTATGTGCCGTTGGCTCCCGTCCTTGATTGATTCTGTTCCCGCTCCAGCTCCCTCTCCCACTCTTGCTCTCGCTCCCGTTTCCGTTTCCGCATCCGTTTTCGCTTCCGTTTCCACTTCCACTTCCGGTCCCGGTCCCGCTATATCTTTTTTATATCTTGATTAAACTAACTTGTAATAGGAAAACAACCCCGAAACTGTAATCTGTGAAACTACAAATCTGAAGCAGCGAAACGTCAAGCGATTCGCTTCCGCTCCCGGTCCCGCAATATCTCTTTGTTATCGCATTTTTTATATCTTGACTAAACTAACTTTCAAATGGAAAAACAACCCCGAAACTGTAATCTGTGATACTACAAATCTGAAGCAGCGAAACGTCAAGCGATTCGCTTCCGCTCCCGGTCCCGCAATATCTCTTTGTTGTCGCATTTTTTATATCTTGACTAAACTAACTTTCAAATGGAAAACAACCCCGAAACTGCAATCTGAGAAACTACAAATCTGAAGCAACGAAAGGTCGAGCGATTTGAAGGCACTGTCACTTAGACGCTAAGTTCTAAAACTAACTTTGAATATGAAAGAACCTTGAGTCCTATTCTATATAAAAACAAATTTGAACTCCTCAACATCAAGTGGTGCAATAGCACAGTTGGCAGGACACCTGGCAGTGAAGGCAAAGGTTCGTGGTTCGAACCTCGGCTCATTCTTTTTCCTTTTTTTCTCCTATTACGCATGCGCATTGCTCTTTTTATGACGTCATCCATAGTCCCACATGTGGAAGGGGAGCGCTACCAATAAGTCAAAGTTTTGCTCGCGTCTTCGCTATCATTTTGCCTTCAAATCGGCGGCACTTACGCTTCGGCAATGGGTGTCAAGATTTGCCTTTCGAGGTCCCACAGCTGGGAGAACTTCACCGAAGCGATCCTTTGCCGAAGATCTTAAGAGGAGCCTGCCATTAACTCTGGCTGGAGCTAATGGTCAGGACTCTCTGAAAGGGAACCCTTTGAGGTGGACTGCTAGTGCCACGGCACTAGTTGGACTTCCAAGGAGGGGGACCTTTGGAGAGACCTGCCATTGCTTCGAAAGGGAAACTGGTCAGGACTCCCGAAAGGAACCCCTCAAGGGGTGGACAGCTAATGCTTCGGCACTAGTTGGACACTTACAGAGAGGGGAACTCCAAGTTCTAGAACTTGGAAAGCTGGAACGATAGATTCCAAATGAATACATGAATAAAAAAATGAATACATGAATAAAAAAAATGAATACATTAAAAATCAAAAATAATATATACACTGCGCATGCGCATTATACACACCGCGCATGCGCACTAGTGCCAACTAGCTCATTAGCATCTCATTAACGAATTTTGGCCCGTTTTGAGCTAAAATAGCCCGTTGCCATGGCAACCAATTAATTTCCGGCCTTCTGATTGGCTGAGAGCCTCATAAATATTTTTGAATAAAATTAGCATAGAAAACTTATTGTTTACCAAAGAAAATGTCTCCCAAAATTATATTACAAGTCTCGCAAAATACACGTACTTCCATAGTATTTCTCAGCTCAATACGTCAAAACTCAACTCAACAAGTGAACGCACGTATAAAGGAACATCATTTATTCGCTACAGCGCAGTTACAGCAACAATAACAAAGCCAATAATTGAAAAATCTCAAGTACAAGTCTTACAACTTATCTCAGCTTCGGCGCTAGCTGGCTTCAAATCACGTATTAACAGTTTTAAGTGCTATACATGACTTATACAACAATCGGAACGGGTTTACGAACCTTCTATAATCTTCAAAAGCGGAATATCCTTCACAAGTCAAGAGCGTTCGCTGGCAAGTGAATGTCTCTCAGAACGAGCATTAAAGGTTTTCCCGGTTGTCCTTTCGTAATGAACACCATACAACATCCCGTCAGTTCTCATAACTTCGCAGTGCTGTCCTATACACTTCAATCAAATCCCAGTCTGTTGGTGTTGCCTTGAACATTCGCTGCTGTTGGACGGCATGTTGTCCGAGCAGGTTCAATATGTCAACAGCAAAGTGAATGTCTCTCCGAACGAGCATTAAAGGTTTCCCCGGTTCTCCTTTCGTGATGAACACCATACAACATGCCCGTCAGTTCTCATAACTTCACAGTGCTGTCCTATACACTTCAATCAAATCCCAGTTTGTTATTGTTGCCTTGAACATTCGCTGCTGTTCGACGGCATGTTGTCCGAGCGGGTTCAATACGTCAACACCAAATTGCCTCAGGGCTTCAATGAGCTGTACAACTTGACTATCAGGAGGGCGTTCTAGTGCAAGTAGCGGAGAGAATGATTCCTTCGCAAGCGGTCTTGTCTTGTGCTCAACTTTCCGTTGGAAAACGAGATACGTTTCTTGCGTAGAATGAGGTTTTGCGTAAATGTCTTGCTCACTCATCCAAGCCAGAGATTCGTACGGCATGAGACACCAGTTTAGACAAGTATAGAACGATAGCAATCGCTCTCAGACGCCCAAACAAGAAGGAATACAGCTCTCAACTCTCAGTCAAACGCCATCTGCTGGGCCAATATCGTATGCAAATGCACGAGTAGCCTGAGAAGACAATGGGGTGACATTAGTAAAAACATGGAATGCGTGCGAGTCTTGGAAAATCTTTTTGTTCCAAACAAAAGATTTTTCCTTCTAAAACAAAAGAAGTTTTCTTCTACAACAAAAGAGGTTTTCTTCTAAAACAAAAGAAGTCT
The DNA here is from genome assembly GCA_964036295.1 of Plumapathes pennacea. Taxonomy (NCBI): domain Eukaryota; kingdom Metazoa; phylum Cnidaria; class Anthozoa; order Antipatharia; family Myriopathidae; genus Plumapathes; species Plumapathes pennacea. Next base: position 4,389,458 of record OZ038470.1, read on the forward strand.
ATGCCAAGTACAAAACAACTAAACCGTGCGAGACAAAAGAACGTTGGCGGCGACGTCCAAATGTTCAAAGTAAAAACGTGGTATGCGTGCGAGTGAGTTTGTGCCAAACAAAAGATTTTTCCTTCTAAAACAAAAGAAGTTTTCTTAAACAACAAAAGATTTTTACTTCTAAAACAAAAGAAGTTTTCTTAAACAACAAAAGATTTTTACTTCTAAAACAAAAGAAGTTTTCTTAAACAACAAAAGATTTTTACTTCTGAAACAAAAGAAGTTTTCTTCTACAACAAAAGACCAAACCGTACGAGACAAAAGAACGTTGGCGGACGTCTAAATGTTCAAAGCGCCACCAGAGTGACTCATCAGTTCACTTTAAGCGCGAAACGTCGCGTTCAACTGACAACTTGACTCTACTGTAATAGGAGAAATCTGCCAAAACACCACAGACTAGAAATACCGAAAAGCGCATCAACAAACGATGAGTTTTGCCTCCCAGTAACTAAAAAGTTTAAATCTGAGTTTAAATCCACTGGAAAGTCTGACTTCAAGTCAAAACCTCAACAAAGCACAATCAAACGAGGCTTAGGAAAGGACAAGTTCTGAGTGAGAATTTTCTTGATACCGCGAAATAATACTTTAATAAAAAAACTGAAACTTGCATGTTGTTTTTATTTACTTTTGAGATACCTGCGGTCTCGATTACAGCGTTTTCGGTCGAAACAAGACCTGGACGAACGATCGAGGCGTTCACACAAGGAAGAGAGGTGCAGCCGGGAATGTATTGATATGAATATGTGTATCTGATTTTCATGACGACTGTTTGTGGTCAGACGAAGGGAATTGGCCTCGCACTTTATATCTCTGCATGTTATATTTTTGTTCGTTCATCTAGCCAAATGAAAATTTGTGCAATCGGTCCAGCTACATATCAGAACTTTGACAAGCTGTGAATATGTGTTATTATAAGCGCTCACGTTGGAGATTCCCGCGGTCACACTTGCCACGTAACTACTTCCACAATTAATCGAAAGTTTGTAGCATCGACCAGCCTAATTAATTATGCGTCAACTCTTTGTGAGCTCGAGCTGAGGACAGATTGGAAGATTCCCCGTTCGAATCTCGCAGTCAAATTCTTGAGAGATGCCTGTTTTGTTGCATTTCTTCCTGTACGGAGGCTTTTAACGTTTTTAGATTTTATAGGTTTCGCAAAGTACCGGAACAAAAAACCTTCCACAATATTTACGTTCGCACTCCCTTTGTATGAGTTATGAAATGAGAATTGACATTTAAATCAGCTGTCATTTGTGCAAGGTATCAAATGCCAAATTCTCCATAGTGTATGATACATCTCTGGTGGAAGATTGACAAGGGAAAATTGAAGTTGATCACTCGTGGGTGTCAAACCAAGTTCTGTTTTCAACAGCAGATCGACATTTGGATCACAATCTGAATGAAAACCACAGATTGAAATACCCTGCATTAATGACTTCAAAATAGTAACCAAATAGCAGCTCTCACCTTGCCACAACATAAACAGAACAAGATTCTTCAGAAGGTATAACACATGTCCAACCCAAAAGTAACCAGGACCATTACATGTGGATCTTTGGAGTGAAAGAGGCTTGCACCCACTGCCCTAAATGACACGGACGTCTATCCTCTTGTACGCCTACAATACATAGAATGGAGTACAAAGTATGGTTAGTGACTTCTAAAAGTGTCAAATCAGCAGGTGAAAAATATGAGTGTTCCACAAACCAATGATTTTTTAGAATATTAGTGTTTCCCAATAGGGATGGGTTGAAAAGAAATGGATGGTTCGAAGGAATTATTTAAAATGCCAGGGTTAGGACAGTGTTATCCCAGAGGGATGGTTTGAAAAACGAGGGTGTTCCCCAAACAAACTATTTGAAAGGTTAGTACAGAGTGCTTCTTGGAAAAGGTGGTCCAAAAGGAGTGGTATTTTAGGTTTTGTGGTTTGAAAGATCAGGGTGTTTCTGGAAGGGACAATTTGAAACTTGGACATGGTGTTGTCCAGTTATATGGTTTGAAAGGACAAGGTGTTTCCCAGAGTGATGTTTTGAAAGGACTGGGTGTTTTCATAAGGGGTAGTTAAAAAGGCAAAGAATAAAATGAACAAAATCCTGGTCTGGCCAAGGGTTGATAGTCAACAAGGACAAATTTGTGTAATTAACTCATTATTCATTCATTTAAAAATAAGTAGGAATGATTATTGATAATTATGTTACTGAATATGTCACTGACAGGACAAAGAACATCCTGTTTTGGTAACAGGCTATTCCTACTTTTGAATGCTCCATTTACACTTAACTCTCCCTGTTTCCTTGATTTTTATATATTATCAACATTATTTTTATTTGGATTTGTGGTATTTTTAGGTGCAATGCTCATCTACTCACTATGGTTATCAAAACAACAATCTCCATTTTAGTATAGCATAATGAAGCTGTCACCCACAAACCCATCTTCAAATTTTATACCTTCATAATTTCAACCTTGCTTGCTAACAACAACAACAACATCAACAAAGAAAAACCAAAGACAACTGCAACATGCAATTTCAGTGCATTCTGCCAGCAATATTTCCTCAGGTACTTACCCTTTAACACCACAGGAAGCACAAAATACACACATACGTACAAGATCAGTGTGATGAAGTATTATTCAGATTCAAATTATTGAAATTGTGATTCTTGATCAAGCAATACTCCATGTACTTTTTGGGTTCCCCAACTGTGAAAACATTTTTAACTAGTATTATCTTAAAAATACAAACCACTAGATTGACACCTTCTGATTTACCTTCATTCACTTCTTTTTGTTTTGTACATCTTTTAATATTACTCAGTGTTTATTTTCTTTAGTTTTATTCATTCTGTTTATAACCCCCTGACTCTGCATATTTACCCTTGACCAAAACCCAGATTTGCTTGAAAACACGGGGGGATGGTTTGAGATGACAGGGTGTTTCCTAGAGTGATGGTTTCAAAAATGAAATCCATCCTAGACCCTTATTATCTGGACACCACTATGTATGAACAAAATAAGTCTGGAGGATCGTGAACAAGTTCAGTTTATGAGAGTTTTTGGGCCTGGATAAACTGATATTGAAAGTGAGCTTAATTTCACTAATCACATTAATAGACTGTGGCATTATTCTTATTATCCTGATATTCAAAATGCTTCACTGATCAGAGCTTTTCGCACTATCTCGAATCGATCTAATCATTTCTGTGCGTAAACTTGGGCACACGTAAGGAAATAATGTGTAATACAGCACAAAAAGGCTTCATACCTGCATTTTCCATCCTTTATGCTTGAGGAATCTGGCTTAATCAAAGGTTTATCGACTCTGTGAAGTAAAAACCCTCAAAACAAACTCAAAACATGGCCGGCTGTTTACGAATATTTACGATAGAGCGGTCAAACACGCCAGCGGTAACTCTCGTTCCCAAGTAGGTACTTCACGTAACCCTATTATAATGTATCATTATATCAATATAATTATGTTTATTTTTGTGTATTCCTATGTATTCCCGTGTATTCCTATGTATTCCTCTGTGTTCCCATATTCACAGTTACTTTTTTTTTCAATTTTAAGTTATCATTTTGCCTGCAAGCATAGCGTTTTAATGCAAGTTTTTAAAACCGCCGTAGGCGAAATTCTAGTATTAATTGTATTTTGATTCTGTTTGGCGCAATTATGGGATCCGTATTTCGGATGAACAAACAACATTGCCAGTGTATCTATTCCAAAACTCAGTTTAACAAATATACATATATTTTACAGCACTTAGATGCATCACTGTTATTTAAAAGACGAATAATTTCTGAAATGAACGTTATACGATAAACATGCACACTTACGGAAACAATGCTGATCCCATAATTGCACCAAACAGAATTACGGTACAATTACTACCAGAATTTCGCCTACGGCGGTTTTAAAAAAAGCCATTAAAACGTTATATATGCAGGGCTCAGTTTGAGAAAAAAAAAAGTGATGATAGCAAAGTACTACTGTTCAGATAACTCGAAAACGAAGGGTCACACTTGTTTTTACTAAGACCAATTGAGGGAATAGTAGGCCTTCATTTTTAATACAGAAGTATCCCCAACCCACCAGTTCGAATCCCGTTGCAGCATATTTCTTCAGCTCAGTAAACTTTCAACTACTTGATGCACCGTATACTTGAAAGCAGTAGTATTCACATTTTTTTTCTTTTTTTTTTCAATTTTAAGTTATCATTATGCCTGCATGTATAGCGTTTTAATGCAAGTTTTTAAAACCGCCGTAGGCGAAATTCTAGTATTAATTGTATTTTGATTCTGTTTGGCGCAATTATGGGATCCGTATTTCGGATGAACAAACAACATTGCCAGTGTATCTATTCCAACACTCAGTTTAACAATTATACGTATATTTTACAGCACTTAGATGCATCACTGTTATTTAAAAGACGAATAATTTCTGAAATGAACGTTATACGGTAAACATGCGCACTTACGGAAACAATGCTGATCCCATAATTGCACCAAACAGAATTACGATACAATTACTACCAGAATTTCGCCTACGGCGGTTTTAAAAAAAGCCATTAAAACGTTATATATGCAGGCATGCAGGCCTCAGTTTGAGAAAAGAAAAGTGATGATAGCAAAGTACTACTGTTCAGATAACTCGAAAACGAAGGGTCACACTTCTTTTACTAAGACCAATTGAGGGAATAGTAGACCTTGAATTTTTAATACAAAAGTATCCCCAACCCACCAGTTCGAATCCCGTTGCAGCATCTTCAGCTCAGTAAACTTTCAACTGCTTGATGCGCCGTATGCTTGCGAGCAGTAGTATTCACACTTAGTTTCTTTTTTCATTTTCAATTTTAAGTTATCATTTTGCCTGCAAGCACAGCGTTTTAATGCAAGTTTTCAAAACCGCCGTAGGCGAAATTCTAGTACTAATTGTATTTTGATTCTGTTTGGCGCAATTATGGGATCCGTATTTCGGATGAACAAACAACATTGCCAGTGTATCTATTCCAACACTCAGTTTAACAATTATACGTATATTTTACAGCACTTAGATGCATCACTGTTATTTAAAAGACGAATAATTTCTGAAATGAACGTTATACGGTAAACATGCGCACTTACGGAAACAATGCTGATCCCATAATTGCACCAAACAGAATTACGATACAATTACTACCAGAATTTCGCCTACGGCGGTTTTAAAAAAAGCCATTAAAACGTTATATATGCAGGCATGCAGGCCTCAGTTTGAGAAAAGAAAAGTGATGATAGCAAAGTACTACTGTTCAGATAACTCGAAAACGAAGGGTCACACTTCTTTTACTAAGACCAATTGAGGGAATAGTAGACCTTGAATTTTTAATACAAAAGTATCCCCAACCCACCAGTTCGAATCCCGTTGCAGCATCTTCAGCTCAGTAAACTTTCAACTGCTTGATGCGCCGTATGCTTGCGAGCAGTAGTATTCACACTTAGTTTTTTTTCATTTTCAATTTTAAGTTATCATTTTGCCTGCAAGCACAGCGTTTTAATGCAAGTTTTTAAAACCGCCGTAGGCGAAATTCTAGTATTAATTGTATTTTGATTCTGTTTGGCGCAATTATGGGATCCGTATTTCGGATGAACAAACAACGTTGCCAGTGCATCTATTGCAACGCTCAACTTAACAAATATACATATATTTTACAGCACTTAGATGCATCACTGTTATTTAAAAGACGAATAATTTCTGAAATGAACGTTATACGGTAAACATGCGCACTTACGGAAACAATGCTGATCCCATAATTGCACCAAACAGAATTACGATACAATTACTACCAGAATTTCGCCTACGGCGGTTTTAAAAAAAGTCCATTAAAACGTTATATATGCAGGCATGCAGGCCTCAATTTGAGAAAAAAAAGTGATGATAGCAAAGTACTACTGTTCAGATAACTCGAAAACGAAGGGTCACACTTCTTTTACTAAGACCAATTGAGGGAATAGTAAACCTTGAATTTTTAATACAAAAGTATCCCCAACCCACCAGTTCGAATCCCGTTGCAGCATCTTCAGCTCAGTAAACTTTCAACTGCTTGATGCGCCGTATGTTTGCGAGCAGTAGTATTCACACTTAGTTTTTTTTTTCAATTTTAAGTTATCATTTTGCCTGCAAGCATAGCGTTTTAATGCAAGTTTTTAAAACCGCCGTAGGCGAAATTCTAGTATTAATTGTATTTTGATTCTGTTTGGCGCAATTATGGGATCCGTATTTCGGATGAACAAACAACGTTGCCAGTGCATCTATTGCAACGCTCAACTTAACAAATATACATATATTTTACAGCACTTAGATGCATCACTGTTATTTAAAAGACGAATAATTTCTGAAATGAACTTTATACGGTAAACATGCGCACTTACGGAAACAATGCTGATCCCATAATTGCACCAAACAGAATTACGATACAATTACTACCAGAATTTCGCCTACGGCGGTTTTAAAAAAAGTCCATTAAAACGTTATATATGCAGGCATGCAGGCCTCAATTTGAGAAAAAAAAGTGATGATAGCAAAGTACTACTGTTCAGATAACTCGAAAACGAAGGGTCACACTTCTTTTACTAAGACCAATTGAGGGAATAGTAAACCTTGAATTTTTAATACAAAAGTATCCCCAACCCACCAGTTCGAATCCCGTTGCAGCATCTTCAGCTCAGTAAACTTTCAACTGCTTGATGCGCCGTATGCTTGCGAGCAGTAGTATTCACACTTAGTTTTTTTTTTCAATTTTAAGTTATCATTTTGCCTGCAAGCATAGCGTTTTAATGCAAGTTTTTAAAACCGCCGTAGGCGAAATTCTAGTATTAATTGTATTTTGATTCTGTTTGGCGCAATTATGGGATCCGTATTTCGGATGAACAAACAACATTGCCAGTGTATCTATTCCAAAACTCAGTTTAACAAATATACATATATTTTACAGCACTTAGATGCATCACTGTTATTTAAAAGACGAATAATTTCTGAAATGAACGTTATACGATAAACATACGCACTTACGGAAACAATGCTGATCCCATAATTGCACCAAACAGAATTACGATACAATTACTACCAGAATTTCGCCTACGGTGGTTTTAAAAAATCTATTAAAACGTTATATATGGAGGGCTCAGTTTGAGAAAAACAAAGTGATGATAGCAAAGTACTACTGTTCAGATAACTCGAAAACGAAGGGTCACACTTCTTTTACTAAGACCAATTGAGGGAATAGTAGACCTTGAATTTTTAATACAAAAGTATCCCCAACCCACCAATTCGAATCCCGATGCAGTATATTTCTTCAGCTCAGTAAACTTTCAACTGCTTGATGCGCCGTATACTTGCGAGCAGTAGTATTCACACTTAGTTTTTTTTTTCATTTTCAATTTTAAGTTATCATTTTGCCTGGAAGCATAGCGTTTTAATGCAAGTTTTTAAAACCGCCGTAGGCGAAATTCTAGTACTAATTGTATTTTGATTCTGTTTGGCGCAATTATGGGATCCGTATTTCGGATGAAAAAACAACATTGCCAGTGCATCTATTGCAACGCTCAATTTAACAAATATACATATATTTTACAGCACTTAGATGCATCACTGTTATTTAAAAGACGAATGATTTCTAAAATGAACGTTATAAGGTAAACATGCGCACTTATCGAAGCAATGCTGATCCCATAATTGCACCAAACAGAATCACGATACAATTACTACCAGAATTTCGCCTACGGCGGTTTTAAAAAAATCCATTAAAACGTTATATATGCAGGCCTCAGTTCGAGAAAAAAAGTGATGATAGCAAAGTACTACTGTTCAGATAACTCGAAAACGAAGGGTCACACTTGTTTTACTAAGACCAATTGAGGGAATAGTAGACCTCTATATATTAAACAATTGATTTTTTCAATCGCAGTTTTGGTCCCGGCCAGGAAAATCAGTCCCACATTATTTTGTAGAACAATTATTGGCAACCCACTTGTAAGTGTTCATACAGGTCTTCAAGAGTGTTGACTGGCTTTTACCGAAATCCGGCTTTCTACATAAAAATATGCTTGGCAACCATTGGCCTGGCTGATGTGTTTGTGTTTGTGTGTGTAATTCACATTCCCAGGCCTCCTCCTTCCTTACATGGGCAAATTAACCTCATAATAAGATAATTTATGATGCAACAAATGCTTGCATATAGTTGTTAGTCATAATTAGCATGACGTCAATTCAAATTGAATTGCCAACACAAGAAAGCCAGAAATCCTCTTGACCATCGCCTTTCAACCAAGCCGAGAAAAAATACACATCTTTGTGAAATTCAAACTGTTCTTCATATTTTCAACGATTACTTCAAAGTATACTAGCAGAAAAATCCTGATGCTGCGATCTTGTTGATCAACTGAATTTGTAAATACATCTGGCTTATTTGTAACTATTATATTGTTGAGATTTTTGAAATACATTTTCTATCAGACAATATATAGACCAGCACATTACCTTTTTTCCACAAGTACACTTAGATTTTGTTTGATAGTCTTCCCAGAGGGCCCATGTAAATAAAAGTGTTTCCCAGAGGGATCGTTTGAAAAGACAGGGTTTTTCCCAGGGATGATTTGAAAAACACAGTTCAAAGAATTATCTAAAAGATAGGTTCTCCTCAAAGGAATCAGGTGAAAGGTTGTTTCCTAGAATGATGATTTGAAAAGAACAAGGCACTTTCCAGAGCTGATATGCTTGGGAAGGGGGGTTTTCCCTGAAAGAAATAATTTATCTCATTGGACATATGCTGTTCCCAAGAAGGATCAGAATTCAAAAGACTATGTATTACCAAGATGAATAATGTACCAGGAGTAGAAGTGCACTTTAGATGACTTGTCAAACTAAGCAATCATTTGCAAAGACAGGATGTCCGACACAGACTCGCAAGACCTTTATTATTATTGGTTTGGTAAACAATGTAACAATAATGACTGTAACAAAGATAAAATAAATAAATTTCTGTTTACAATGATGAGTAATAATAATACTGGGAGACCTGAAGTAGTAAGAACTGTTTGAGTCAGGCATACACCACTATGCACATAATATTGTTATTCAATAAGCAGCAATATTGTAATAATAATTAATGGGAAATATAGATTTTATGTCCTGCATTTTTGCAGGTAGAAGTGTCTACATACTAAATTTACTGGAATTTCATGCGGAATGTATCCAGATGAGCTCAAACAGAAAGATAGAAATATATTTTCTGGTTTGTAAACTTGTGCTTAAACGTATTGCTTAATTCGAGTCATTTCAAATCAGGCCGATCAGCTAACACTTTTATATTTCAAGGATAAATAAACGAGTCAATGTTCCTTCTCGGATCGGTTTCTTACCCGCAGAAATTTGTTTACATCTCTAAAGTATAATATACAATATCACCACACAATATGCCGCTTCCTTGTGACTTGTTTGAACACTCCAGATGGCTGCTCATTTAAAAACTATCAGTTCTAAGAACGATCTTCATGAACGGTAGGAGACTTTGTATTATGAATTTGGGATTGAAAAAGATTAAAAGCCAGCCCTCTATAGCCTTCCAGGAGACTGCACATTACGGCGCCGGCCTTGCACGGTAAAACCAGGAGCGGGTAAAACCCGTTCATAAACACAAAATAATGTGGTATAGCACATGAAAGCGGCTCCATACCTGTGGGCATGTATTTCCTGTCCTTCTGGCTTGATAAAGCTGGCTAAAGATCGGTTGCCTGTCATTTATCGGCGTCGTGGAACGATACAGCTGAAAAACATGGCGATTTGTTTACAACACGAAAGCAGTAAAATGTCCAGCGGTTATTCTCATCCCCAGGATCTCACGATCAATCAACAATATAGTACTTCATATAAGACTAACGTCAAAGTCCCAATCTCGCCTCGCTCCGCCGCTCGTGTCCAGACCTCGTAGTTTGCTCCGCCGCTCGTGTCCAGACCTCGTAGTTCGTGCATTTGCTCACTTATTTGATATCTCTAATCTTGTTATAAATTGATATGATTGGTGGGGGAATTTGTGTTATGATATAAGGTTACAGAGCCAAGTGTCAGGGTTTTCAGTTAGCCTGCATAGCAGCGCAAAACGAGTGGGGGAGGAGAGGGTTGAGAGGAGGGAGGTTTTCAGTTGACAAAGAAAAACACACAAGTTTTTGCGTAGTGCTTTAATTCCACACATACAATGCCAAATATTGAGTGACTTCATCAAGTTTTCCCAAGTGTTTGGGTGGATGAACGTATTCCCACTGACTCCGCAAAATTTCGTAAAACATGCTGTGCAAAATGTTAGTTTACTAAAGTTGCACAATACACTAAAGTGGAGTGCTTATATATATGTTAATCCCAATAAATAGTTTATGTTGAAGTTTTCTTTGTCTCGTGGCCACTTGAACAAACTAAAAAGTTTATACAAGCTTGTAAGCGACTAGTATTAGACTGTAGCAGCTGTGAAAGCTAAATGCTATTAAAGAAGTTTAAAATTGACATTTCCAGCATCGGCCCTTCCCAGAGGAAGGTTTTCCTTGATACTTGAATTGTTAGATAAAGACTTACCCTGGTCCCAGAGTTTTTCTGAATATGAGCCATGCAGCCGTGAGAAGGGAGTAGTTTTCTCTGGCTTTTGCTTTCTTCATTTCCCTGTCAGAAAAGCTCTGGGACCAGGATAACGGCCTTAAAATATCAAAACAAGTTACTCCAAGTGATGAGAGTAAAAAAGGTTAAACAAGAGATTCTCAAGGACTACCAGTCAAAATTCAAGATGTTTTCAGTACCGTATGAACCTTGAACGTACAATATTAAAAATCAACAGAAAAACACTTAACGCTAAATATTGTGTACACTCATATTTTCACTCAAAGGAAAGTGCATGTGCTTAAATAAACACACTAACCAAAAAATACAAACTGGTGACATCGTGCTGTACTTCAGACAACTGCAACACCTTCAAATATATTAACATTAAAAAAGACAATGCTTTTTAAATTTCTAGTATTGTGGTGTGAATGAGAAATTTAGACATCTTTGCATTCAGTGTTTGGAACATTTAGGAAAAGTCATTCCTTCTATACTCCAGGTGGCACTAAATAAATCCTTGTTCCCTTGAACATGACAGTGACAACACCTTTGTAAGACATTCTTGGTATTCCTGCTTTAAAGTCATGCATGGGTCCAAGTGCCTGTGCCAGTTTCTTGTAATCTGCTTCATCCTTGTATTGAATGCGAATCTCAGGAACGTTTGGTTTATCACTTTGGAGCTGAGCTAAACTAACATCAGGAAGCTTATGAACTTTCTCCAGAAAACTTTGATCATAATTATCTCGAATAAGATAAGACAGATCTGTCTTTTTGAATGGGTACGCTTTGTCATTAAGCTTGATGTATTGTAGATGCTCATCATAAAACTGACCGTGGCTCACTCCAATCCTACCAAATGTCATTGTACGACAGATTTCTGGCCGAATGCAGGCGCGACCTTTTCGCTGGCTTGGGTCTCGCATCCAGTCATCCCAAAATCCAAGAGGCCATTTAGGTTTCAACTCCTCCCACAAAGATTTCTTTAGCATCCAGCCCAGACCTGGAAAAAAGTCAGTCCTGTAAAGGACATCATTTCCTTGGACCATACCTTCCTTGCCATTGTCATTCCAAGCTGAGACGCACCACAATGTAGGATCTTTGTCTAACAGTGGGCGTGTTGCCATGAAGTAGTCAAAGAAATCAGGAGCTGGAAGAAAATAGCATTGCAGTATGATAATATTATAATTTCTAATAAAGAACATAGCAAACTTACAGGTAGTTTTAAATGCACAAATTTTCAGAGTTACAGACAAAAATGCTGCAAAGTGCCACTATTTTCAAAACTGTAGTTCTTACAAAGTTTTGTTACAAGTCAGTTCTGCCATTCAAAACCGTAAAACTCCTAAAAATTACAGGTACTTCGATGGGTGACCTCCAGGCAATACCTGGTATTGAATAATTCCTAAAATATATAATGCTTTTGGAACAAAGCAAAGACAAGCAAAGAATGTATTGGTATGAAAAGTAATTGCCCGGTATTCTAAAATATATCTAGTCAGAGAGAGGGGAGGGGAGGGGAGGGGAGGGGAGGGGGACTTGCCAGGTTTCTGTGGGGAGGGCCAGAAAGTAACAACTCAGTTCAAATTAAATTGTTCAATAGAAAATCCCACAGATACTCACCAATATCTAGGTCATCTTCCACAATTAACACGCTGTCATACCCCATCTTGTCGAAGACTTGGCCGAGAGCCCATCGGTAATGGCGGCTGATTTTGTAGTACCCCATGAATTGATGCATATTTCCAGGTACCCCCTGTACGTCAGACAAGTCCGGCTGTTCAATTAACGTCACTTTAGAACCATAGGAGCGAATCACGTCTGCCGTCTCCGCATGCCCACAATCCTGGCTCACAACGATGGGAAACCGTTCGCTTGACGGGCGGTACTTCAGCAGCTGATCGAGACAACGTTGCACTGTCGGTCTGTTGCACGCAATGACAAGAACAGCAATGGTATAGGCCTCACTACTTTCAGAGCCTCTAATGTCCAGTTTGCTCTGCTGTACTTGTTGATTGTTTACAACTTCGTTGATAATATGAGCGTCTGTGTTGTCCGTTCTGCTGATGAGCTTGAGCGACGTCGTTTCTGCTGCTTGATGATTTCCAGTGCCAGATTCGAGACTACCCTTTCTTCTTTGCTCAGCAAGATTGTAGAGTAGTTCACTGTCCTTCTTGGGGAAGAAATGATGACCGAAGTCCTTCACAATGCGGCCTTCGTCATATTTCTCTAGCCTTGGTTTCCCAACGAACTTGTACAAAATAACGATGTTTCCGATGACAAAAATGCACGCAGCGCAAAGTAGGATAAATCCTGTTCTTGTCATGTATATGGTTTTCATAGTTGAGAACACACAAAGGTCTTTTCTGCGTAGTTTTGTTCAATGGCCGCGTTCCCCTGCATGGTAACAAACTCTTACCCAGATTCCCTCGGTCACAAGTCTCCTTTCAGTGAAATTGTTACTATTTTCGCGGGAACTTAATTTCGCGAAAATTGTCAAAATACTGATCTGCATTAACAAACAGTTAGTCTCAGAATTGACACAACTGATTTTAATTTTCCATAGCAATAGTTTCCAATGACACTGAACAAACCATATAATGAAACGAAACTGAAAACAGTTTGACATGTTCCTTTGCAACAAAGCAGAGCTACCTTTACAAGAGTACATGACAACGTATATTTGCGCTTACAGCTGAAGGACATTGTCAATTTCTTCAAATGAATTTCTTCAAATGAATTTCAAATGAAAATCGCGAAAATTAAGTCCCGCAAAAATAAGTAACAATAAAGTAGCATGTTCTGTTGCACAGATACAGCTGCCTCCGACAGCAATGTGTATAAGTACACATAAGGGTCATTAATGCTTTGTAATTCTCAAACTGTATAAGCCTGTTTTACAATGCATGTCCTTGGGCAACGAATTGGTGTCCCGCCATTCACGTCGCGAGCATTCGGAAATTCCGAACGAAACTCCGTACAGACTTCGTAAAACTAGATCCCAGGTCTTCTCGTTCAACCTGGCCTTTGCACTCCAACCAACCATGGGTCGCTTGTTGATAGGTTTTTCTGTGTTAGCAACCGTATTTTGCGCCTTACTGATCGCCTGGTGCTTTAGAGATGATTTCGATCCTGAAAATATTGCTGGCAAGAGGGTCATTATCTGCGGAGCTTCCACGGGAATTGGTGAAGAGCTTGCCTATCGTTACAGTCGTTTCGGTGCGAAGGTGGTGGTTGTAGCACGAAGGGAAACACAACTCCAGAAAGTTGTTGCGCGATGCATGCAGTTGGGTGCACAAGAAGCACGTTACATTGTTGCCGATCTGTCCACGCTGGAAGCCCAGAAAGAGATGGTTGAAGTATGCGAATATATAGTAGTCCCAGCTCTTTATATCATTTCGCTCTTGGGTATCTGAGAATTCCCGGATCAGGGCAGAAAAACTTGAATCTCAAAAAGTGAAAATCGTTGTTTGAAGTAATTTTTAGTTTTGACCAATGTAATCTTCCCTTCCTCAACAGAGCAGCTGTTATGTAACACTCACCCTCCTCCCCCCCCCCCCCCCCCCCCCCCCCCCCCCCCCCCCCCACACACACACACACACACTCACACACCCACGCTCACAACTGCATTAGATACACACATACATTGATGGAATTTATCTCTTTTTTTTTTGTCTAGGGAGCAAAGAAGATATTGGGATCCATCGACATTATTGTCTTGAATCATCTTCTTCCATACTATGGCAGATGGACCGCAAACAGTGATCTCACCAAGGTCCCCAAATACTTCGCTGTTAACACCATTAGTTACATAAACATAGTCACACTTCTCCTGCCAGAGCTACAAAAGACCAATGGAAGCATCATCGTCATTTCCTCATTCACCGGTGTAATTGGACTACCACGGGTTGCACCTTATAGTGCTAACAAACATGCTCTCCATGGGTTTTTTGACTCCCTGCGGCAAGATCTCATCCTGGCTGGCCACAGAGGAGTTTCAGTGACACTGTTTGTTTTGGGTTATATAGACACTGAAAATGCTGTGAAAATGACAAAAGGCCAGCCAGTAGAGACAGTAGCTCGTAGCCCTGCTGATGAGTGTGCTTTGGCCATTGTTAAAGGTGGGGCTTCAAAGAAGCGACAAGTATATTACCCTTGGTATTTGTCTTTAGTGGAAACATTGCACTACTTTTTCCCAAATTTTACTGAGAGTGTTGTTCACATTGCCTCACATGAGAAGCCACTAGAGGATTTGTGGCAGTTCTAGACTGAACAGGCTGTGAGAACTAGTTTTTGTGTGATAGTAAAACAAAGATTTCTCAATATTAATTCATGTTTGTGGATATATCAATGTTAAATGTCAAAAAGAAAAATGTCTGCATGGTTCAGGGCTACTGCAGATGGCCCTGGGGTTGAGGTTGGCATTTTGGCAGAGGAGAGACTGAGGAAGAACAACAAATTGGTAGAGGGACAAGGGGTTGGGGAGGGTGCAACATTACCTGTGATCCCAGAAAGCACCACGCACCGTTCTTTTAAGCGCCATGCATCATGGGACACTATGGTCAAGTTCATAATTAACAACACAATACCCACAAGAATAAGTTTTTACCACAACACACTAGTTTCTCGCTCTCTGATTGGTCGATTTACCGTGGTAAATAAGAGTCCAGACAACGACGCTGACGCCAGCATGTCATGTTTTGCAGCGAAATACAACAAAAGTTTCCTGTATATTTCTAAACGTTGTGGTAAAAAACAAATTTCCACTGGTTTGCCGTGGTGTGGACTCTTATTTACCACGAGTCCACAACATTTTGACCATGTGATGACGTAAATCATGGTAAATAAGCGTCCACACCACGGCAAACCAGTGGAAATTTATTAATTAGACATCCCAATATGATTATTGTGTATACGAGTATTTCCCCCAGTGATGTCTCAATCTGGTAACCAGTGTCTTTTTGCACTTATATAGCACCATCCTTTTGCATTGTCACAGAATTGCAGCTCTACAACGAGATTGATACAATCAAATGTCGAGTAAAAATACAAATTGTAATCTGTAAAAAAACATTCTCTGCTATCTTAAAATTACGTTATTTAATTTGAGCATAGAAGATCTAAAAATAACTGTGCTTGCCTTGAAATGTTTGTTGGGTTTTTATTTGGTACTGGCTGTTTCAAAACATGATCTGGTCAGCAAAACCACAAAATCATTAATCAACGCAACGCAAATGTACTGCCAAAAGACCAAAACAAAATTTCCTTCATTATGCTTCTAAAGCATATAAAAATTTAGTAGCTTTCACACAGCGTTTAGATTATGTTTGCTTCACCAAAATCGATTCTGAGATTCAGAAAGAAAAAATCATCCCCCAAATCAGGAGAAGACAAATACAAACGACTATATTTTGCTCTAAACTACTCAATTGTAACTAATACAGTAATTATGAAAAAATATCCAATAAGTTTGTAAAAAACAAAGCTATAAGAAAATAAGAACCGAAAGAAAATTCAGAGTCCAGAAGATCTAGCGCTCAACGCTAATCACTGCTCAGCTAATGTCCTTATGTTGTACTTACACAAAACACATTTACCACGGCAAAAAAATGACTACAAGAAATTTTCTATTGTTCAAACTCTATTTACCAAGCTTTCGTCTACACCTGTGGTTCATTTGTTGTAGTAAGTAACTTTACCCGGTAATTATGTTTTGTGTAAACACGGCATTACACAACCAATTATATTCACGTGTATACTGATTATTTTAATCTATGAGATACAAAAAAATGCTCCCTTCACTACCCACCCAGGGGAAGAAAATGACAATACCCTAACCCATTACTCCTTCCAGTGACGTCACAACCATTGTTTATGTGGTCAAAGTAAAGATTCTCCTGTAGCACAGTGAGGAAAAATGGCTTATGATTTCTTACATGAATTATTCATATCAGACCAGTCGAGAGAACGTGAATTCTGTTGTTGGTAGACAAGGAGGCAATGCTCCAGTGCGCATTCTCAATAAAGTTGGTTTGTCTCCAGCGCAGCCAGCAATGAACTATGGGTAAAAAGTGCGACCTGAAAATGACGTTCAGGAACTGAGGAGCAAGGAGCAAGCGCACAAACCATTCTCTTTCCATGGGATGGGCAGTGAGAGCAAGTATTCCAAAAGTAAAAGCGTTAATTTGTTGTATTAACCAGCCCTGCCGGTTTTCAGGGTTCAATTTCTGTGTACGATGCGTAGACAACAAATTAAGGCCACCACCACCGTTGCTGCTACCAACTTTCATCGTCAAACGGGTTTCATTGCGCATTCACATCGTACACGGCCGACCACATTGATTATACTTACGTCCTCTTCTACAAAGGAAAGCAGAGTCGCACTTCAGATATTATGTGTTTCAAAGTTTTTATGTGGACGCTTGATTGAAAGAGGGGACCATGGGAACAACAACAACAACAACAACAACAACAAAACAAAACATCATTACATCGTGGAACCAGACAGAAGACTGATGGCAACAGTAAATCTTTTTAGTGAGGCAACAGCATACCTTGTAGTGATCTTGTCGAGCTAAAACTTTGTGATTTCTGAGAACTGCAGACGAACACTAAAGGGCATAAAACGTCACAATTACAACAAGAATGATCAAATTGGAACAGACCGACAGAAAAAAAGACACGGACTGATGCAGAGAGATAACAAGCACAAGAGCTAGAAAGTTTTGAAATGTTTTAACAGTACCAAGCTTCAAAAAGATACAGTGCCAATTTTTCGTACTGCACTGTGCAGGTTCTCCAACCCACAATGCTTTAAGCACGGAGTCATCCTACACCGTATTATTAATTCGATTCCAATGGTGCTCTTCTTGTGGCATCCTTTTTTTACATTAAATCTTTGTTTAGCTCTCTTCAATTTTTCTCGTTGAAAATTTTGTCACATGACCTGTTCTCGGATTGAACAAGCGCACAAAGCACTGTGGTAAGTGAACTTTTGCACTGCATAAATTGAACATCTCAACATTACAGTTTCCAGGTTCTTTTCCCTATCCCCCCTCGGTATACGACGGGTAGGAAAAGGAGCCTGGTAATGAGAGTAACGTTCAACTATACCAACTCACAGAAATTATGTTATCGACACTGAGGGACAACAGTTTCAAAGGTAATAGTATTTTTACAAAATACAAGCGATTTTCTACACATCAGCTACAAAACTTAATACCATTTACAGGTTTTAATCAAATATGTTGAGTACTAAAAATGCTATACTTGCCTTGTAAAGAAATTAAACTTGAAATAGAAAATACAGGATTAAGGTTTGGTTCCAGGACAAAAAAGAAAACAAGGATCGCGCACCCATGAAACCCAAATTAAAGGTCTAAATTTCACCATAATATAAAATATGCACTTAATTAATGTCTAGCGTCTTCCCACATTACTTTAACCCTTTCACTGCCAAGTTTCACTGTCCAAATTAAACTTTAATAACATGAGAGCTTTTATTTTGAGTGGTCACACCTTTAGGTTTCATTTGACAAAAGTGAACACTATTATTAGTACTTATTGACAGCTTTCATTTTTTTTTGGCAGCGAAAGAGTTAAGAGGGTTTCCAATGCAATTTCTAGCATTCGTTTTCTCCATTGTAACACCAAACTAAAACTCGCAAAATTCTTTGAGAAAAAGAACATGATTATACTTGCTCTGTTATTTTAGTTGTAATCCACAGTACTTCACTTCATAGCAGAAAACCTATAAGCATGACTTCGTGTATCGCAATGTTTACACAAAAAGAACAGCAGAGTTACTGCTCTTAGAAAAAATTGCTCAAAAAATACTATGCTCTGTCAACCAAAGTAATCACAATTAAATATTATCAAACGCCCTCAAACGTAGATTCTCCCAACCATTCATGAAGAAAAACTCTTAAGTGATGTAGTGAGAATTGATAGTTCAATCAGCTATCATCTGAGCAAGGTATCAAAAGCCAAGATCTCCAAACTGTGCTATATATTTCTGGAGAAAATTGAAGTTGAGAAGCTTTAGCTGAAGTCCAAGTTTTGACTTGTTTTTCTGCTATATTAGAACCCTAAACTGCTTTTTTTTTTTTTCGTTCAAAATGACCCAGACTCGAGATACTTAAGATAATCAAGATAATTATGATCATGTAAAAAATTGACGTCACTTCCGGTGGTCAGCGTTCACCACCATTACTATCTTTCCAGAACCGAAATTACACATCGTGTGAAAGCCCTTTTTTCCTGTGGACAATTTGTTTCAATATATTGAATTAACTTATACTATGGTATCCTGACCGTAACATTGAATTGAACTTGAAGTTGCTGTCGCTCGTGTAGTGACCGCTGACTCGAAAAAATACGCGACCGCAGTATCAAAAAACATATTCCCGTGGTGCCTTGCAGCAACGGCATTAACTTTAATTTTCAGAGTGTCTTCAGCCTCGAGATACACTTGCACTTTGTGCTAGGATTTCAATATTTGTCCGTGAGTTTGTCAAACAACAAAACTTGCTTGGATAAAAGTATAGTAAGCAATTTAATCCAAGCCTCACTCAAGTTCTTTTCTCGAATGGTTGGGACAAAGATTTACCTTTTTCGGTTGGAAAGCTTTATGGGACCAGTCTGTACCATGATTAAAATAACAGCCACTGGCAGTCTCTACTCCTACAATTCTTGAAAACTAGATTATCTATTTTTATACAATTAAGTTTTTAGTTTAAAAAAAGTTTATCTCAGTTTAGTTGCAAGGTTTATCCCGTCATGCACCGCCCTCCGTCTGACTACGTTACTCTGTTGAACAAGAGAGAAAAAAAAGAACGGTTCAATTTACAACGAAATGTGGCAAGATAATGTGCTGGAACGTCAAGTGGACAGTGCGCTAAAAAAAACTTTTGTGGTGGGTTAACATAAAGGACCAAGTGAGGTGAGCAAAAAAGAGCGAGTGAGTGTTAGACGAGACTGAGAGCGTGCGAGACAGTGTAAGTGAAGGTGAGGGGGTCATTAATGTCATAATGAAAATAATAGTGAGTGGGAGCAAGTGAGAGAGAGAAAACAACAAGCAACTTAGCAGACGGATTAGGTGAAGAAATTTAAGTTCGTCCGTTTACATTTTATCTAGCCAAAGCGAGGTTTTTAGTTTTAAAGCACCGGAATAGTTATTAAATCATTTTTGGAAGATTTATTTATTGTTTAATTTACATCTTCATTTTAGTCTTAATTTACTTAACGTGAAACTCCCAGATTCCTTTTTTACCTGTCAGGAGATGTTACACCATCATCTTGGCTGTTTGTCGGCGAAGCACTCAGGCCCGAGCTGGACCCTGAACAAACAAACAAACAAACAAACAAACAAACAAACAAACATAAACAACACCATATTCAGCAATCAATATGACTTTAACAACAAGGCTGCTGGGAATCAAGAACAATGTAAACAGCAACAGTAAATGAGCAGACAACAACAAAGTAAACAATAACAACTGAGCAGACAATAACAGCAATAACAACAACATACACAAGAACAAAAGCAAAAGAAACTGAAACACCACCACGAGCACCAGGACGGCAACATCAACAAAAGAATACAAACAACAACAGAAGAGAACAAACAACAAGAGTAAAGACAACAGAAGAGAAGAAACAACAACTAGAGTATAAACAACAACAAAAGAGAACAAACAACAACAAAAGAGCATAAACAACGACAGAAGAGGACAAACAACAACAAGAGTATAAACAACAACAGAACAGAACAAACAACAAGAGTACAAACAACAACAGAAGAGAAAAACAACAACTAGAGTACAAACAACAACACAAGAGAAAAACAACAACTAGAGTACAAACAAAAACACAAGAGAAAAACAACAACTAGAGTACAAACAACAACAAAAGAGAAAAACAACTAGAGTACAAACAACAACACAAGAGAAAAACAACTAGAGTACAAACAACAACAAAAGAGAAAAACAACTAGAGTACAAACAACAACACAAGAGAACAAACAACAACACAAGAGCATAAACAACAACACAAGAGAACAAACAACAACACAAGAGTACAAACGAGAGAAGACGTGAGACAAACCTGTGGAATATCGAGGGCTTTCTCCATCAGGTGGATTTAAAGAATCCTAGCAGAAAAAATAACACTGTCAGGCGAGTGAAACTATCTTAAAACGATCATACAGAAAAACAGTATAGCAGTGAAAATAAATAAATAAATAAATAAATAAACCGACACGCATGCAACTGCCGCCTTTTGGTACTTCAACATGATCAAGTTTTCAAACAAATACAAGCAAAGCAGCTGAGACATTGATCTGCGCCGCACGTTAGCAGTTCTTAAGCCGTCGGTTAACGGTCTTAAGGTTAGTGTTGAACAGATTAGCTCGAGTCATAAAAAGCAACACGCTAAACATTCATTGTTTACTGGTAGTTTTGCTGTGTTTGTTTGTTGCTTATTTTTAGTGCTTCTGCCGTTGTGCGGTTGGTGTTGCGTTTGTTGTTAGTTGTGTTCTATGTCTTGTCGTTGTTCTTATCGTTGTCGTTGCTGTTGTTACTGTCATTGATTTTATAGTTAATAGGACAATTGTTGCTGCAGTTGCTAATTATTTTGTTGGTGTTAGCATCGTCATGAGTAAATTGTTGCTGTTTATACTGATATTGTATTGTTGTTACTGCAACTGATTGTGCTAATGTGCTGTTGTTGTTGTTGTTGTTGTTAATTATTTTGTTGGTACAGCTACTTGTTACTGTTACTACTTGTGTTGGCATGCCAAACTTTATTGGTGGATCCGTTAGTTTGTCAAAATTGTTCTTTGTGTTAACGACCTGCTGTTGTTTTTGTTGTTTATTTTCGTGCGCTGTTTGCTCTTGTATGGTTTTATCAGATTCAAAAGAAGAAGATGAGCCAGCGTCACAGTGCGCGCGCAGAGGCAGTGTCTCAGCGGTATTTGCTTCAAGTTCAACCGACCATAGATTGCTTCGTGTTCTTTTTCTCCGCAACTTGACGCCTGCTCAGTTCAAGCGCGATTTCCAACTGCCGCTCTTCATCAAAAGTGCTTTGCGGGCGCATGTGTTGGGCGTACTGGCAGAAAAAGAACACAAACACAAACGCAAAGCGTAAGAATGAAAGGAAACGCCTAAATGTGTAGAGCGTGAGAGGTAGAGATCGACTTGAAACTTCTCCTTCAATTCCTCCCCAGAGATATACCACACAAATATAAAGAACTTGAGATTTGATAACTTGCTCAGCCGTTTTGCTCACCGTACGCTTCCACGAAAGCAAATGTATGAACCAAAATGGCAGGAGAAATAAAAACCTCGCCGCTTTAGAGAGGTGGCGTGTAGTTCTTATTTTTCGACTTTTCACTTACAAAATTGAACGACAGTTAAGACAAGTAAGAGTGGGCCACAGCTTACCGGCCCTAAGTTGTCCAGGTCCGCAGACAGCCGATTGGCGCCATTGATCGTTCTTCTGCCGTCCGTGAGGTCATCCACCGAAGAAGAAGGTCGAATGAGCGATGGAGACGTATCCGAGCCACTGCGAAGAAAAAAGGAAGCAAAAGAAATGACGCAAGGCCACAAACAGGACAGGACACAAATGCTAGCGAGCGCACAGGTGGGAAAACAAACTCATACAGAGAAATAACACAATACTGCAAAGACATGGCAAGAAAACAGGCGTTTACCCCTCCACGAGAGTGGTTGACATAGCGCGTCCGTTCAAGAGATTCCCTCCCTCTCTCACAGAGCGGGCTCCACGAGTATTGCCGGCAGGCGGTCGAGACATCATGCCAGGATTGGCTGTAACCGCGCGACGAGACCTGGGACCTACTGCCGCAGAGCCGCGAGAACCTGATAACAAGAGAATAAGTTGATACTCGGCATTAACAGAGAGTAATGAACAGCACTAGAGGGGGTACTCGATGTAAGTATAACAGATATGCGTCAAGTGTAAACGAGCGGCGGAAACACAAGAGATGCGTTGTCACTGTGAAATAAGGACTCTTGTGCTTGCGTCGCCAAGCTCAAAATGCAGATTCTCCCGACCTTTTAAGAAGAAAATTTATGGTTGACGTAAAGAGAACTGATAGTTTAATCAGCTTTTAACTGAGCAAGGTATCAAAAGCCAAGTTCTCCTTACTGTATATTATATCTCTGGTGAGAACCTTAGGGAGAAAATTGAAGTTCATCACTCTTGGGAGTGAAAGGGTTGAAGGAGATTCAGGGATCACAATCAAACCACTCACCTTCATCATCAGTAATCCGCTGAAACAAAAAAAAAATTAGTTAGTATATTGCTTCTTTTGTAGTGAGGGGTGGGGAGGGGGGGGGGGGGAGGGGACGTACAGTGGTGTTACACAAGGGACAAGCCTCATGCAAGGTGCACAGTTTCTCACCACAGGAAGGTCCCGAAGAATCTGGTGCCCGTCTCCAGGTCCCATGTGTGAAATGTGATTAAAGTTCGTGGGCGCTGATATGAGTTTGGAGCGCAGTTCCTGGTCCAACTCGGCGTTCAACCCGGACTCGCGAGTCTTCCACGCGAATCGGAGAGAACTGCAAAAAGACGCGTGAAGTGAATTAGGCGATTTCATCCCTGGTGCAAGTTTCTTCCCGCACGGTAGGTAGTCTTACCTTCGTTTGCTCGCCTTCAGCCTGAGCATGGCTGCCAATGCTTTCTTCCCTTTGTTTGGATCTGGAATGATCAGCTCTTCTTCTGTAAAGAAGGAGAAAAAGTGCAAAGTATGAAAACCACTTTACTGTTGAAAATAAACCAATTTGACAATGATGCGCAGTTCCCAAGGCTGGTGGGCCATGGCTTATATGACGTGCATTACACAAGACTCGTGGAACGCGAGTCACACACGCAAAACCAAAGCAATCACACAATGATATCTCACCTTCCGATGTTTTGTTCTTCAAAAATACCAAATTGAACTGCTCTAATGCTGTACAGAGCGCCAGTGATCCGTCGTTAATGAGGGCATGACACTGAAACGATAGAGAACACACGATTAGACGCAAGTACTTACTGCGGAGTAGATATTTGGACTTGGACAACTGTCCGCTTTATACAGGGTGTCCACTTAATACAGGTTTGACTGCATTACTCATTGATAACGAGATAATAATGAAACGTGAAGTGCCACAAATCACCTTCTTCATCGGAATAGTCTGCAGCCACTCCGCTGTGCTGGAGTCAAAAATGTCGATTGCCCTTTCACTGAACGAGATGACGAACGGGTGCGAGTACGCTGAAAATTAAGCAGAGGTCTCACTTTAATGACTGTATGGACGAAGGAAAGTTTAACAAGATGGCTGCCACTAATCGCTCGACTCAGTGAGCACGATGATACAAGTATAATCGGGATAAAGGATAATCGCCACATAGAGCAGTTTTTGATCGACTTTCGTAAAACCGAATCCAAACTAATTACAGCGTCAATCACACAGGCTGTAAGAAAACACTTTCGACCAACCAGAAGCCAAAGAAATTTGCGATTGATTTTACTTTGAAGAAAATGTCAATCAACAACGCGAGAAATCGCCATCGCCACTTGCTTGTGCAAGCCAGACCGCAATCAGATTTTGCTTTCGCTCCTGATTGGTCAAAAATGCTGCCAATTTAGACCACTCAAAGAGCGTAGCAAACGCAAAACCAAAGCAATCACACGATGACTTTCGACACTCATCCGAAAGCAACTCTAATATATGACAAAATTTTGCTGTGCAACTGGGCAATCGAGTATGTACTCACCGACACTTGTTGGTGGCGACGGCCACATGAGTTCGTACCGCCTTGATCTGTGCCCACTGCTATCCACAAATATACCAAGTACTGGAGGAAATAGATACATGTAAATTATTAGTGACAACTTGACCGCTTGGCTTGAACTCCAACAACCTAAACCAGTGATATTATCGATTTACAAAACTCGGGGGATGATTAATGTTATTTAAACTAATCTAATAATTCCTAATCGATGTCACTCGATCGCATCGATGTCACTCGATCGCTTAGTCTAAAGAAAACTTAAAACTTAGCGATAATGAAGGGAAATATAACGACTTACAGGTATAACAAAGAATTCTTGAATGATTATCTTTGACGTAACAATCGTGATTAACCCTTTCACTCCCAAGAGTGATTAATTCTGTTCTTTTTCAGTTTTTTTTTCTCAACAGAAATATGTCATACAGTTTGGAGACCTTGCCTTAAATACCAAGGTCAAATGAAAGCTGATTGAAATGTCAATTCTCGCTACATCACTCGTGCATTTTCCTTTTAAAGGTTGAGAGAATCTGCACTTCGAGCTAGAAAGTGAAAGGGTTAAAGACGAAGGTATCTATCTATCGGAAAACTTTGGATTGAAGCCGCTGCTTTGGTACTCACAGTTAAAGCACAAGAGGAACTCTTTGTTTTCTTGAATCTCAACCGCTAGTACAGCTTCAAGTGGATTATTTGAGATGAAATTTAGCGTTGTGTCGTCAGAATTCACCAGTTCTGGAAGGTGTGTAATTGAAACGTTAGTACAACAAATAGAGCGGCACACATTCTTTTCTTGAGTGATGGAGATGAAATATTTGTCATTTTTCCTCCTCAGGGATAACCTTGTTTCAAGTTTACTCGTCGAAAACGGCACGGTTTTAGGTTCGACTACTCTGCTCGCATTCAATTTGATTTACTTACTTTGAGAAGCTCCTCCTTCGATGTCATAAACTGAAAATCCAGAACCATAGCCTGTAATGAGCTTCCCAAATGACACACCAAGCCACTGACAAGTGGCATTCAACGAGAAGTCCTGAAAAAATAAATAAATAAAAATAAAAATAAAAGTTTCCACAGACAACAATAAAAATCACAACCATCAGGAGTATAATTGTACTCGGCAATTTAGGTTTCGGTGAATCACGCATCGAAGCACCAAATCCAAAATGGCCGACAATTTTGATAAACAGCGTACGAGGAGCACAAAGGCCTATGGGCTATAAATTCCTGGTTGTAATTCTCGAGCGCTGATTGGCTGACAAAACAGACATCTAAGCAGTATATGTACCTTGATCTTTAAATGCCTGAACTTGGTCCTGTTGAGCTCGTAAACATACACGTGCCTCTTGACTGACACGCACAGACAACTGGCCTTGTTTCCGTGTATGCTGCCCGTGGCAAACATCTGGCAGCCCTTGCTTTCAGAGATCTTCACCGGCTCAGTATCATGTCCGTCAATAGCGGACAGCGGATAGAGGCGGATTTGACGGTTTTTACCTAAAGTAACGCAACACGTATAAAAATATCACACAATCAGATGCCAGTCGAACTAAAACAAAATGTGGGTGAAAGAGAGGGGTAGAAAAATCGGCGAAGACAGCACACTAGCTTAACACACAACATGAAAAACCACAGACATACAAATATACAATGTGATGCCTCAAGTGGAATGCTGCAATACCAGACAACACCCCATCTCCAATTTCAAGTGTTTACTTCTATGTATCTGAGCACTTGACGCTGTAGAACCAACATTGAATTGAGGCCGGAAGAGACGAAGGAATCTTCAATATTTTGTGAAAGATTTTAAAGATTCTAGTCCGCGAGACACGTAGTGGGGTGACCAAAACAAAAAAGCAGGCCAGACACGTCCATACAGACATTGCTTGACGTGGATTTGCGTAGGCTCACGCGGAGTATTCCCAAGAATTCGTCAAGAAATATGACAAAATAAAATGCGAACAGTGAACACCCTCCCACCCGTGATTGTGAGTAATGATAAGGAATGATTTTGAATTTTAAAGTAAATGAACATCAATAGTTTGTAAATAAACGAGCGAGTAGGCGAGGGGCGTTTTAAAATGAGTTTGCAAACGCGTGCACAGAAGTTAGGATACAGTACGCAGGTAGCTCTAAACATGCAATACTATTTACACAGGATTTTGCATGAATTGCTAAGTCTGCATCATACCTGAAATCAGAATTAAAAGCTGCTCTTCTCCAATCATCTCTACCTGAGAAACCCTCATTTTGTCACCAATGCGAGTGACACCTGCAAAACAAAATCAAATTTCTCTTTTGTCATTTTTATGGTTGACATTATTTCAGGGGTAACTGTACAACACGACCCATTGTTGCAAAAGGAAATTCACTGTTACTTACTTCCTTTCATGAGTTCGACACAATATAAGCCATCCTCAGCACCCACACATACACGATCGGTGTCTGCAACATAAGAAGCACAACAATGAACATTAAATTAACTGCCAAGTTAATCCTTAGTACATTCACACACACACGTCAAATACATTTTAAGGGATCATCCACGGACATAATTTTCGCTCTCA
This sequence comes from Plumapathes pennacea, assembly GCA_964036295.1. Taxonomy (NCBI): domain Eukaryota; kingdom Metazoa; phylum Cnidaria; class Anthozoa; order Antipatharia; family Myriopathidae; genus Plumapathes; species Plumapathes pennacea. The sequence continues at coordinate 4,416,482 of OZ038470.1, forward strand.
AGTGCTGTTCATCGATCCACGGTTTAATCGCTTCATTAGACATTTATGAGCCGATTTTCCTTGGCAAAAAAAACTCTTTAAATTTCCCCAGGGCCGCCATTTTAGATTGTATGACGTCACAAGATTCAAAATGGCCGATCCCGGGAAATCTAAATGAGTTTTGAGTGGGTTCACATATGGCACCAAAACTAACAACCTTTTAAAGCTGGCGGACAAACCGTATCTCACCAATAATTGTGGCACTCAAAGCCTGCTTGAGTATATTTAAACTTGAGTCGCACACTTCTTTTGCCTGGATAACTTGCTGTTAGGGAAAGACAAAAACATTAAACATGAATTAGACCACCTTCAAAGAATACTGTATGTCGTTCGCTTCGTATTCAGCATTATTTCCGTATACACGATAGCAGAGTTAGTTCAAATGCGGCATAATCTTGGACATTTTTCTCTTCAATTTCGAGAAAAAGGATCTATCTGAAATACTGTATGACAAATGAGTACACGTGTCTTTAAAGAAAGAAGATTTCTTGGAATGAATCTGAACATATGATGCCTCTGTTTCAAAACGAGTCCTAGAGCAACACCTTTCTGATGAAAATGAGTTTGATTTACATGAAATTGAACTAACAGAAGAAGTAGAAAACCTTACGTAAGAAAGGGCTGGTCTTGAAAGACAGGCAACTCGGATATGTAAAATTTAAACCTGTACGTAATATCTGAATGACTCACAGTTTTAGACTTCTTTTCGTGCGTCTTGAGAATCTTGTGCAGTTCCTGCAGCGCACTGACCCACTTCACTCTACTAGCTTCGTTTTCTGTCAAAATCAGCTGAGTTAAAGCTTCTCCGGGCGGTGTCATCTGAGAGGCTGTTACCTGCAGTACAAAAGAAAACGTAATTAGCAATCATTACATTTGAATACCGTTTGTAAAGGACTGTACAGGCTGGTACTAGCAAATAGCCATACCCTCAAAATGCACGGAATCTCTTTCCTGTTGGCGTGGATGACATCGGAAGCTAAAACGCTCGTCACAGAAAACTCCTCATCTCTGCAAAACAACACAAACTTTACTTAATTGAAGATTTTCTTTTACAGATTTAGTGACAAAATTGTCCTAATAATGCATCTGAAAACAAAGAAACATCTTCAGTTATTATTACCGCTGCCAAATTCGTTGATGAGTAAATATTTACTCGCCTAGAAATGACGCGAGAAGGGACCCTGCAGTAACAAGCCATGCAAGCACAAAGGATTGTGGGATTTTTATATTATTTACCCAGAAGTCAGCCTGGCCCCACTCACCTCATATCGATGACCAATGAAGCGGACTGGGAGATCTGCGGGGGTTTATCACCACTTGTGTCAAACAGGAACAGTTTAAAGTCGCACACAACAGCAAACTGCCTCATCCAGCCTTTCTTGATGCCACCAGGTTTAGGAATCTGTAGAGAGGAACAAAAAATAAATAAATAAATAAATAAATAATAAATAATTCGAGTATTAACACTCCAACCCGGACGATCACAGCCAACGTACTTTAACCGTTTGTTCGGCCTTTGTTTTCATCACACTCAAGAATCAGTTGCGGTGGTTTAAACAAGTGGGCCCAGAATGTGATTAAAAGTACCAGAAAAAGGAATAAAATCTGCAGAGAACATGCCAGACTTAAGACCAAAAGAAGAATGAGTAAAAAAATAGTTGTTTTACCCTGACGAAGCCTTCGTACGCAGTTCCTATTCCTCTCTCAGGGTCGATTCCCAGAGGTCTACGATTCACTGAAAAAAATAAATAAATAAATAAATAAATAAATAAATAAATAAACAAAAAAAAAAGTGGGTGATCAAAAAGGGATCAACTTCAAATTTCATTTCGTTGCGCTGCTGATAAATCTGTTGCTCACAGCAAAACCAGTAGCACATCACTTCTGATTGGCTGAAAATGTTTTCTGTCAGCCTCTGCGGTTGGGCTGTAATTAATTTGGTTTTGGCTTTAAGAAAGTCACCGAAGCAAGACTACTCACTGTGATTCTGCGGCAGAGGGCACACGTTTGGCGCTTGATCTGTACAGCCCACGTGACATGAATAGCCACACACTATTGGAAGAATACAAGTAGTTAGAACATGAAACAACTTACTGTCAACCTTACATGGTCATCATTCCCATGAACCTCTTTGATGCCATCCTTACCTTCACACACGGAGCCCTGCCTGACCAGGCCAATCATAAGCGACGTGCACTGGTTACACTTAGTGGGGGTGGTGAAGGTACGAACTGAGAACTTGTGTGCACGAGGCTGCAACGAAGAGTGAAAAATGCAATTAAACAACGCCCATTTGACTCAACCTGGAATCTCCCAAGGTGTGACCATTCAAATAAAAGCTCTCAATGAATACATTCTAATAGCAGTGCTCACTTCCAACTCCTGACTTTTAAATGAAACCTAAAGGTGTGACCAATCAAGTGAAAGCTCTCAATGAGTACATTCTAACAGCAGTGTTCACTTCCGACTGCTCACTTTGTTGAGCTCAATGAAATACGACCCTGGTTGGGGTGGGGAGGAGGGTGCTAATTAGAGACGAGGCACAGGCTTGTTCACACGGAAAGTTGATTCATTATCAATTCTCACTACATCACTCTTACATTTTCTTTATGAATGGTTGGGAGAGTTACCTGTGGAGAAGACATCGATGAGATCGACGACACTGACGACCTGTGAGACAACGCCTGGAAGAACGAAAAATAAGAAAATAAATAAAAAATCTATTTGCAAAGTTCGAAAATCACGAAACAAAATAATGTATGGTGATAGCAAAAGTAAGCTCCGACAAAAATTCCTAAAACCTCCGCACACAGTGATACAGAGTGTATCATTAGCCACTTGGAACCTGTACACAGCCAGGCGACAGAGACAAACCCACATATCAACATACACTGCAACAACACACACGCAGAACGTACAGTAGCAAAGTACGTTCACTTGTAGCCCATACTTACATCTGGTGACGTTGGTTCTGGTGTCATTGGTGACGTGACTCTGGGGGATTCTTTGGAAGACCTTCTGGTGTCTCCACCTTGACTTTCTGCTTCCTGGAAATGCGAACAGTTACCAGAAGTTATACCGGTATTTCGTGGTATATGAGCATTCACCTAAAGTTACTATATTATTTCCTGGAATACGAACAGTTAAAAAGTGAAGTAGCATTCTCTGAAATAGGAGCAGTCCCTAAAGTTATAGCATTATTTTCTGGAATGCGAGCAGTCACCAATAGTTACAGTAACATTTAAGAATGCAACAGTCATCTAACTTTGCAACATTATTTTATAGAATACGAGAAATCTTCCGAAGTTACAGAATCAATTATTTGTGCAATAAGAAAATTCACCAAAAGAAAGAAGACAAAAAATAGTCCCTCTTACCCCTGGCAGTCCCTCCAGTTTAGATTGCTGTTCTTTGAGGTACGAGAGGAAAGGAAGTCCCTCTGAAAAAGAACCAAAAGGGACACGTTCATACCAACCTCGATTTGCTCGCATCATTTCCTCACTAGAGACGTATCACATGGCATGAAGAATGATAAAAATGCGCAGGCGCGGCTCTATAAATTCAATATTTACGCTCAGATTTTTACGTGAAATCATGTTCACAGGGACAAGCTAAGAATTCGCTCAGTATTCAAACTTTCGCTCCAAGCCAAAAATGCAGTTCTCTCAGCCTTTTGAGAAGAAAACGTATGAATGACGCAAGCTGAGAATCGTTTTAATCAACTTTCATCTGAGCAAAGTATCGAAAGCCAAGTTTCCCATACTGTGTGATAAATTTATGGTGAGAAACTGAAAGAGAAATGTGAAGTTCATCACTCTTGGAATGCAAGAGTTGATGAAAACAGAGAGTGGCAGGAGTCTGTAGTGTCTTACCTGCAGATTTCTGGCTGTTTGCAAGCTTCAGTTGCTCCATTTCTTGCTTCAGTTTCTTGATCTCGTCACGTAGACCCTGGCACTGTGCTTCAGACTCACTAAGTTTTCTATAAAAAGAAATGCCAACTTGGAGATCAGTCGTTTTACTTTTACACAAATGTGCCCAGGACTTCAAAACAGAGGGTGGGTGGTGCGAGAAAGGACTTCAAAACTCAAGAAAGGGTTCTTATGAAATCCTTAAAATCCAAAACACCGCCACCACTAACCTCTCCGTAGCTTCGTTGGACTCCTTGAATTTGTTCAGCTCTTCTGCCATTTGATGCTTGGCTTGAATCTCCACCTGCAGGTTAGCTTGCAGTGACAGAATCTCCTGTTTATCAACCTTCTGTGACCGCCTCATCTGCCACTGATTCTTCTCGCCCTGAGGTAAAACCCACGTTGGATTAGAACAGACTTCGATGTTTTTAGCACCTGTTTATATGGACACAAGCTGGGGCAGGGGCCTGGAAAGGAACCTGGATCTGAACTCCTGACTTACCCGTGGCAACGAAGCATAGCCTGACGACTTGAGTCCCTCAAGTTCCTCCGTCATCTTGCTGGCCAAAGCCTGGAGATAACCCCGGGCCTCCTTCTCATCACTCACCCTATAAAGCACCCACAAGAATATTAGGAGATACGTTCGTGACGTCACTTCCGTTGGTCAGCGTTCGTTCCCATTGCTACAGTGTACAGTACGTCTACGAGGCAAAATCTAACCTCGTGTGCAAGCCCCGTTTTTCTTTGTGCATATTTTATACAAAAATGTATTAAACTGACTTATAGCGTACATACTATCTAGTTGCGACTGTGAAAGTGGCTTATTGTGGGAAACGAAACCAACTGCCGCATATATCTAGCCCTGTGCCCGAGATATTGTTACAAAAATAAAAGAGCTGAGGACTCTTGTGATTTGAAGAATTCCCTTACTTACCACTGAATGATTTCCGCGATTTGAGACTCCCAGTGCGCTACAGCATCTTTCTTCTCGTTGTTGTCTCTGAGCTCCTCTTCAAGTTTACGTTGGGAAGACACGCTGCGCTGTAGAGAATCCGTCGCCTGAAAGTTCATCAAGCATAAATTAGTGAGAACCATACCTGAACGCCTTCAATGCACAAGAAAACATCTCAGTCAGTCTAGAAAACTTCCAACTCCCGGATTGTCAAATGAAACCTAAAACGAAATATCTCAATGACTACATTCTAATAACAGTGTTCACTTCCAACTCTTGAATTGCAAATGAAACCTAAAGGTGTGACCACTCAAATGAAAGCTCTCAAAGACTAAATTCTAATAACAGTGTTCACTTCCAACTCTTGAATTGCAAATGAACCTAAAGGTGTGACCACTCAAATGAAAGCTCTCAATGAGTACATTCTAACAGCAGTGTTCAAGTTGCTGTTGAGCGGAGTTCATGTTTTTTTTTTTGTCGTACCTTGTCTATCTCAGCTTGTAATTTCTTGTTCTCCTCTTGTAATAGCAGCTTGTCCCTCTCACTCTTCCTCTTTAGTTCTTGAATGGCCTCCATTTGATCTCGTTGGCTTAGAATTAAATATCCACATTTAGTATATACCACACAAGTGAATAGTGCTTTTCGCGCGCTCTGATTGGCTCCTCAATCTCGGAATATCAAGTACTATTCACCTCCCGGCGGCTTCCGGTAAAACAAAATGGCGCGCGAACCCAGTTTTTGCCCACTTTCGTCGGAAATAAAATAGCTATTTGGGAGTTGGCTATTAAACTTGTGTGGTATATACTAAAACTCAGTGTCGGTGAATAATTGTTAAATATCGGTTAGCATGCTCACACTAAGTTCCGCAACACATTGTTAAAGAAACCCAGCTAGATTGACAGGAGATGCATGGGAGAACAGACATAGCTTTAAGTTTTCAGTACAAACGCCGATAATAAACTTGTGTGATACAGTTGAAGGTCTTACCTGTCCATTCTTAATTCATTCACTTTGGCGGTTAGTGTTTGCACCTGAAAGAAACAAGAATTCGTACAATATTATGCCAGGGACAAATTTTAAAAAAAGAACACTTAACTTGTCCACAAGTTAGAACATAGTTGAACTCTACCTGTAAAGTCTTACAAACTTGTCAGATTTATAGAGTCCGTGTTCAGTGGTGTTTGAATAATGGTTCACTTTGAACGTTTACTGAATTGACTCCAGGGTAAACACACAACACCCAACAGGTGAAAATTGTCATAACAGTCAGAGGACATACTTCATTCATCAACGACTGTCGGCTACTTTCAATTTCCGAAATCTTTTCATTGAGTTCCTGTGGGTTAAAAACACAAAGCACAAATGAAATCCATGCACAAAGCACCAAAGTGTAGTGTGATACATTGAGACTTAAATAGAGTGATTTATTTATTTTATTTATTTACCAAAGTGTAGTACGATAAGATGAAGGAAAGTGATATTTTTCTGCATTCAAAATCTCTGTATTTTCCCACTGCCATGTTCCTTAACCTGGTTACCAATTTCAGTTGTGAATACCGCTAACAGTTCATCCAATGACAAAAAACATTTTGTATGAGGAATAAGCTATGTAAGCAGCCACGTTCTTTCTCCTTTCTTTTAGTTGACAGCCGTTTGTGTAACTTTTGCTTCACTCCAATTTTCTTTTTTTTTTTTCGCTTAGGATACCGTACCTTTACTTCTGCCGATTTTCTCTTGCTTGCTTGTGTCTGAGTCTCCTCGTGTTCAAGCTTTAGCTGCTCGATCTCTGCCTTCAACCTGTAATAGTAACCAATGCCAACACTGTTCAGAACGAGGCCTGAAAAGTGCATGAAACTGACTGAACAGCTTGGCAAAAGGCTAAGAATCTTGATGTGTGTCAGGTTGGGTACTCAGTAAACTGTACAGTGACAAATTCAGTACAGGTGTCATATTACACCCCTATCTCCCCCTCCCCACAATGGCCTGCAGAATTCTGTCCCCTGTAGAGAGGTTCAACTGCAAGACACAGCTTCACATGTTAACCCCCCTAGTTGCGTATTTATTATCTTACTTTGTAATCTCTTGTTGTTGGTCTTCACTTGTGGTGTCAGAGACAAATGGTCTCCCCAAGCTTCGCTGCTTTGCCTGTTAAACAAGTAAAAAAAACACACACACACACAGATTATAATTCCCTGACAACAGAAGTCAAAATCTGACACTGTAATTTATTTGAAAACCATGATTTTCACCTTCAGGTATTCGATTTCCTCCTCAAGTTGTCTTGAATACTGAATAAAAAGAGAAATAAGAAACAATGTCAGAACCACACTGACCTTATTTCACTTTCAATACCACCACCAGCATCCCATCATTCTTATGTTAAATGTATGATCCTCAATGATAGAAGTCACAAATGCCACTGCTTGGCATGGATTTGCATAGACTGGCATGGAGCATTCTCAAAAATGTGTGAAGTTAATATCCTCAAATTCATGTAAAATCTAGTATAACTGATGTATAACTGATGTATAACTGATTTAGAACTGATTTAGAACTGATTTAGAACTGATTTAGAACTGATTTATAACTGATGTATAACTGATTTTGCTTGTCAAAGGAAACCTAAGGGTCTCACTGAGTGCACTCTAACAGCAGGGTTCACATTGATGTTGAGCAGAGTTCATGTCTTTTCTTTTAATGTTTCTGAGTTTGATTTGGAAAGACAAACAAGGCAATAGTCAGCCCCTACCTGGTCACTTCTCGCCCTTAACTTCTTTTCTTTATTTGCCTCAGCAACCATTTCTTCCGCTTGTGCAGTAAGCTGGTAGTGGATAGAAATGTCAGGATTTGCACTCTTGCCAATACTCACAGTCATGGCTTCAAAGACCAATTCAAAACTGTCCATAATTCTCTCTACTGAATTATAACATCACACGACTCACGTCACGCTTCTTCCGGTCTGCATTTCTGATTTCTTGTCTCAGTCCATCAAGTTTCTGTAAGGTGGACTCTGCGAAAATAAAATAATGCAACATTTTTATATGTACAGTAGCTATATATTATAGTGATCTGGAGTTATGAGGAAATTCAGTGAAACATTCAAGTCAATCTCAGTCTATCTAGTTTCTGTAAAGTGGAATCCATGACAAATTGAAACCATGAGGAAATTCAGCAAAACGTCCAGGTCAATCTCAGGACATCAAGTTTCTGCTAGTTGGGCTATGCAACTACTACATGTGACTGTAGAGCAAATTTGAACTATGGGGAAGCTCCAGTGTAACCAGCATTCTTCATCATTGTGCTTACCTATTTCTTCCTCTTTTTCTCTCAGAGTTCTAGAGAGTTTGGTCTTTTGAGACCTGATATCTGCCAACTTGTCATTCAATTCACTGAACTCAGCCATGGCAAGCTTTCTCTGGCTGTGAGCTTCCTTCAGCTCCTTCTGCTGTGACGCAATTTTATCGTTCGCTTCCCGAAGCATCTGAAAGCACAAAAATGTAAAACAACTTACACTCGTATTCTGAACAAGTACAAGCTGTAAAATAATTTTAACTACAGAGGACCAAAAAATGGGTAAGAAGAAGCTACTGTCTATGCTTTCACTAATATCGTTAATTTTTGTTAGCCTCAAGATCTCCTGAAAATCTCACCCTGTCCAAATCTTCCTTCTCCATTTTTAATCCTCTGTTCTCCCGTTCCACTTGTCTAATTTTAGCATTCATATCTGTAGAAGCAAACAAACATAGCAACCTTAAACCCTGAGACTCAGAGATTACAAAACTCTCGGCACACTGATAAACACATACTGGTCCCATTCAAATGAAAGCTGTTGACAAGGCCGGAAATCCGACTTGCTGACCAACTCATTTAAAGTGTACCTTCAGTGCTTGTCTCCAGATCTTTACGAGATGTCAGAGCATCTTGGAGTTCTTTTTCTAAGTCCATGGACTGTGCCTCATACTCTGTAAAGAAAGGGGAAGAAGTATGTTTATCTCACTCAAACAACAACTCTACTAACAAGACAGACTAACTTAATTCATTTCTATTATGATCCTTGCAATAATTTCTAATATTTGATATTAAATTTAAATTTTGTTAGGGGAAACCAGGCTAAAACCTGACTTCTGGAATTGTTACTGAAAATTGTCTCCACTTATCTATCTGTTTACCCTTCATTCCTGGCAGTGTCAACTTCGATTTTCTTTCTTCTCTATTCATTTTCTCATCAGAGACAGGATAGGATGAATATTTAAGCAAACTAAAGAGTCTGGAATTTTGTACTTGACATATATGCAGTTTCAGACTACTGAATTGAAACTGCTTAAAAAGGATAGTAACTTCATTAGGTATGAAATAGGGTAGAAATTTAGAGGCACAGAAATTGGGTCTGGTAAATCATCTTATTTTGGTCTGAAATAGGGAATGGATTTTGAGAACACAAAATACTCTTTTAGTGTCATCGTAAAGTGTTTGTTTTTGTTTACTGACAACATGTTACCTATCAACTTCTTCTTCATTGTGAGCATATCATCCTTCATTCTTCTCACTTCCAGAGAATCCACTTGGTCGGTTGACTTCGAGCCACTTCCTAACAACACACTTTGTTCTTGTAATGCTTTGGTGGACTCTGGAAAAGCAATAAACAACTCAGTAATCCCGTACTGTTTCTAGAATCAAGTTCATGTGCAATCTTGACCAAAACAAATTGACAGACGCATGTTTAGCCACTTTCACAATCATGTGCAGCTTGTGAGGCTGAGACAGGCCACCTCATGATAAAGCTGGCAAGCAAGTAAAAACAAAACCAAGCTCAGAAGAGAAATACATGTAGTAAAAGTACTATTTTGCTACTCTGCATGATTGTGAAACTTGCATATTACTTCTGTGAGAGTTCTTTGGGTAGCAAAAAAAAAAAAAAAAAAAAAAAGAAAAACTATTGCATTGTCTTACCTTGAAGTTTTCTGGCAAAATCATTCTTCTCTCTTTCCAGTCGTTGTATCCTTCTCTCGTAAGCTTCAACAGATAGAGTGCTGGGAGCTATGGAAAAGAAGAAAAAGACAGAAGAAGAAGAAGAGAAATGCATTACTACTTAGCAAATGTTGTTACAAAATCCTCAAAATAAGCTCTAACTAAGTTATGGATTTTATCTCACCATCATTAGAAACCTTTTCCAAAATGACATCACCATCTTCTTTGAACCTTGTTTGAGCCAAGTCAGACAGGCAACTGTTATGAACAGGATAAACGTATTAATCAAGGAACGTGACATCCAACTACAGTAGTCCTCAACAAGCAAAAAACCAACAACAACAACAAATGACACAAAGATTGTCACTATTATCTTATTTGTATAATATACTGGGTGCCCACACGAAGAGTGCATTTAGTGGGGCCAGATATGTTACGTCATGTACTGCTTTATCTCATGGTGGAAAACCATGCTAGAGTAAACAATATTGTAGTAAAACATGCATGCGTGCCGTGAAGCATGCAGGAATTTGTAAGTGAGAGAAGTATGGAGAAGTAGGACTCAAATTACCAAATGCTTAATCTATATCTAAAGTAGGTAATGTAATAGCTTTGCAAATAAAACGGAAAATAATCAAATGATGCCAGACTGGTATCAGGCTCATCTACAGCTCTAAGGCTTGTTGTGATGCTTACATCATTACTAATCAGATGTCTTGTACTATCTGCGTTATCTTATAACAGCATATAAAAGCTTGCTTGCCTGTTTTCAGTGAATGTGAACCCAATGAACGGCAGATGGTGTCCTGTGAATGGAGATACTGGGGAGGGACGCACAGCCTCCTGTGATGGTGCGAGTTACAATGATGAAAAATAAACTTTTAACACATTAACAAAGCAACATACAAGTATACTCTCTTCTCATTACAAAGCAAGATTTTTATGCAGGTGAGATGAGAAATAATCTGGACATGGCAGTCCAATGACACATGTACAGTGCAGTATATCTACTCACATTTGCCTTGGATTCTTCAATGTCCACATCAAAATTTGATGTATCTGTAGGGCTGCTCACATCTGGGATATATGGTGGTGTGGCTGTTGATAAAGCATATCACACCACATTACATGTGTCACCATCATCACCACTATCAACACCATCATCATCATCATCATCATCATCATCATCATCATCATCGCCGTCATCGATTGTCGTCACCATCATCATCATCATCATCATCATCATCGTCATCATCATCATCGCCGTCATCATCACCCATCACCACCACCATCATCACTATCATCATCAACTTTAACACTAATACCACCAACATTGATGTCATCATTCACATCACCATTATTAATATGATGATGGTCAATGTTATGAATTATAATTCTTACTTTCAATGAGCATGTTCCATTCAATGCCCTCAAAGAAAGGATGGTTCTTGAAGTCATCAAGTCCATTTTGCCCTAATCTGTGCTGCGCTTTACAGCAAAGCCTACAAGCAAAACAAATAGATGCATTGGAAATTAAAAGATGTTGTTGCACAAACAATCCTGTTAAACAGCTGAGTACTGTATCTTCTGCAGTACCTCTGCATCAAGTCCTTTGCATTGTTTGACACCTCCAGATCTGATGGGTAATTAAAAGTGCCCTAATAGAAACAGAACAAAAAATAGTTCAGTCACTCTACACCAACATTTACAGCATTATCTACTGTGAGCTTGACCCCTAACTAACTTGACAAATTGTATGCAAATGGTGCCTGAGATCCTTCATACTGTGAGCAATCAACTTCAATTTTCTCTTTCAGTATCTGCCTGCTGTAGATACAATACATTTGATATAAATTATTGCTCCACTATAAAAAATGATTAAACAATCAATTCTCATTACATAACTCACACACTTTTTCTCTGAATGGTTGAGAAATCTGCAGTATGATACTACACTGTAATCACTCACCGGGTGAGTCATGATTTTACTGTAGGTCTCAGCCAATGACTCGGCGTAGAATGGTGTTTCTCCAAACACCATTTCATACATACAAACTCCAAGGGACCACCAGTCACACTCGCTGCCATACTTCCCCTTTCCATCCTCCATAGCCTTGAAAAACAAGTGATGATTCATATTATTATAAATGCTCAGCTAATGCAGTTTTTTAAACCCTTTAGCCCAAAGACTGATAAGAGACATATTCTCCTTTCAATAAGAGTCGTCTGTATGTACAGTAGTTCAGTGGGGAGAAAACGGCATGCAATCTCTTGCTTGGGTTCGGGTTGGTCTGACTATCATTTCTAATATTATCATCTTCAATTTTCTCCTTCCACTTCTTACAAGAGACACTTTATATAGTATGGAGAACTTGGCTTTTAATACCTTGCTCAAATGAAAACTAAACTACTAATTCTGACTACATCAATTTTCTTTGGGAGTGAAAGGTTGGCAGTATGATGCCCTAGATACTATGGTGTAGGATAGCCAAACATACCCCATACACTATAACTTCCATAGAAGAGACTAACCTGAAGAATTTCTGGAGATATATAGTCTGGTGTGCCAACAGCAACAGATGACTTTACCTGTGAAAGAGTTAAAAATTCTAACTTCAATAAAGAAAATTATATTGTACTGACTAATCAATATAGTATCAGGGCATGAAGGAAGCAGTGTTGACTAGCCCAGGGATACCAGACTTTCTATTTAGACTGGAAGATCTTATCTACAACTTGCCTAGAAGAAGGCTGTTTGAACTACAATGCTGGATAAATTGTTGGCACACACCCCCTCCTCCCCCCACATTCAACATTGATGAAGCATGACTTCCCCCCCTCAAAATACTGCCAAAACATACAGGATGTATTTTATGTACATGTTAACCAATGCCTATAAGGATAAACCAACAAGTATGCTTGTACTGATAAATATTTGTCTGTTTGGATATTTTGATTGTATAAACCCTATACAATAGTTTTCATTGAACTTACAGTTCCATCTTTGCCAAGTTTTGAACATGAGCCAAAGTCAGCTAATCTGATGTGCCCACCGATATCAAGGAGGACATTATCAGGTTTCACATCCCTATAAGGAAAAAAATCCACTGATCAACCTTAATATCATTTATGGTAGCAGCTTCCAACACGAAAATTAGGGCACAATCGATTGGGTCTATTCTGGAATAGGAATAGCGATGTTGATTGATAAAATTATTTGGTTTGACCTGACTTGAGTAAAGATGCATTGAGAGTTGTTCAAAATGCCAGTGTAAAAGCTTTCAAAACAATGTTGAATAAAATGCATACAGTATGTGTATGCAGATGTTCAGATAAAATGTGTAGACAGCTCTAAAATACAATATTTATGTAGAATTTTGCAAGAAATGCAATGTCTAACTCAAGCACTCAAGTAAAATAGTAAACTCTTGGCTTATAGAATGTCCAAAACTGCATTGGACATTCCTATAAAATTTTCCAGTATTAAAAACTGTAATTTAAATGGAAATAATTTGCACACAAAAAAACAGAATCCTTCACTGCCTGAGGCAACTCCTGAACAATCAAATGGAAGCTAAAGAGGTGTGACCACTAAAATGAAAGCACTCAATGATTACAATTATTCTTTTAGGAGTTTTCCCATTGTTCAACAAAACAACATGGTAGAGAAAGCAGTTCAAGAAAAGTAGTCAAAACTTGATGATGTAATGCAATCAAATGAGCAGCTAATTTACATTTAGATGACAATATGTCATGCATCATCATTGAATAAATTTACGATCATGCAATGTTGTTACGGTTTAGTGACTGCACTAGAAGTCACAAAGTTAGCATGAAACACCACCTTTACCAAGAAAGAACAGTGTCGCTACAGTAAGAACCAAGTCACTGATTTTAAAGGGATAAAATACAATTAACTCGAGTCTGATGTTTATACAACAGTGCATGACCTTGTTAAGTTTGATGCAAATGTATTCCTCTGTTGGGCAAATGTAAACAGTACCCCCACTGATGTGAAAAATTGGGAAAAAGCAAACAACTTGAATTATCAAACTAAAACAAGCATACACAGTACGAAGTAGTGTCAAAATTCACATATATTCCTCACACCGCCTTCAGAAAAGATGATTCAAGTTAATTACCTGTGGACATATTCCATTTTGTGAATTGAGTTGATAGCTAAGACCATCTCAGCAAGGTAAAATTTGGCCATTTCTTCTGGCAGATGATCTTCGTATTTGCTTAGTAGTGTAAGCAAATCCCCGCCACTGTAATAATCCATTACAAAATACTGCAAAGGAAAAAATACATAAACTGCTTGTTTAATGTCCACCTCATTAACAATTCAACTGAAAGTTGTGGGAAAACTAGAAAACAATTAAATCTTGTTTATCATAAATACATGTAACACACTCAAGAAGAAATTGAGAAGTACTGTATTAGTGATGGTCCAAGAAACAATACTCATAGATACATCAGTATTCACCAAACTATCACAATAATGTCAAATTATCATATGATATGATATATATCTCTCAGTGCTCGACATTAAGGCTTTAGGTTGGTTGCCCTTCGGACTGTAGATTGAATTCAAGCAATAGAAAGTTTCATAGTTTCTGATTGCCCGGCCCAGAATTTACCTGCCTGACCAAAAGTTTTGGTTGCCCCGGGCAAGCGGGCAACTGTTAATGTCGAGCGCTGTCTCTGGTAAAGACCAAATGAGATGACTGAAACTGCTCACTCTCTGGAGTCAAAGAGTTCGGGGTTAAATTTTGTAAACACAAACTAATATTCTTTTTGGGGCTCAGATTTTTGCCACTAAATGGAGCACCAAAACTCCTCTTTAGATAAAGTCTTGCTCCTTTTCTTGTCACAGAAATAGTGTTTCAATTTCAACCAACCAGATGCCAGCTGGTTTTACTTTAGAGAAGAGTTTCTATTTTCTATTTTTTCTATCTTTTATCCCAGTCAGAGTATTTCAGTGTCCCCGATTAGTATATCACATGTGATACACTTTAATAAAGTTCATGTATATATGTAGTTCCCACCCCCCCTCCCCCCCCCCCCAAATAAATAAATTAAATAAATTAAATAAAATAAATAAAACAAAAAACAAAAAAACAAGAATAATAACAACTTGGCAGTTCAAGGGTTGCAGATCAAACTTACCAGATAGGAATCATCTTGAAAAGCAAAGTGTAAAGTGGTAATCCACGTCTTGTCCCCATATACCAGGACGTCCCTTTCTTCCCTGAAGCACGCCGTCTAAAACAACACACAATACAGCTCAGAGAATATCTACAACACTTTCAATATTATTTAACTACTGTACTTTACCATGTGTTATTTTTCTCTGGCATTTTTAGACACTTCTAAATTCAAGTCTGTTACTTATTTTTGTTATTGACTTGTACTGTGGACCATGCATTATAAATGGAAAACAACAGGCAGCGATCATCAACAAATGAGAACTTGAAGAGAAAAATATATTGTATCTGCTTTCAACATGAGGCAATTCCTGAGGCCCACATCAAACTTTTTATGAGTCAAGCTTAAATTGTAAATGAGCAAAAGCCATCGTTTGAGCTAAATTGCATTGAGTTGGCTCATGAAAAGTTTGATGTTTGACCTACTACCATCATCTATAATCAGCTGTTATTGTTGCTTTCTATTGTCTTATCAAAATGATTACTTCCTTGTCAACAATAACAACAAAAAATCATAAACGCAATAAGAATGCAATCATATAATACTATTCTAGCACCAAAATATTTAATACTGACTCTGAGAATAATGTACAAGGGAAGTACAGAATGGTCTATTGTAATTCAGTGGAATACCCAAGATGCTAGTTCAACTATCTACTGGTAGGAACATGTATGTTGAATTCATACTGTGTATAGGGTATAGGATTGGTAAGTTTGTGATTAAAATTGTAAAAGGAAACATCACTGAGCAGGAAAAAAGAACATGTCCAGCCAAACACAAAATGCACTGACATCAGCATACATGGACTATGATCAAATTACCAATGCTCTTTGTGTCTCTAACAAAGGACAAGTAGCCAATATAACTATACAAAAACTTATTGTAGATTGAAAATAGAAAGTACTCTATATTCATGGCCAATATAAGTCACTCTTTTGCTTCCATCCAGTGAAAAAGCTATGTTTTATTACTTGCACAGGACTGAAGATGTTGCAGCAAATATTACACAAATCAGGCAAGACATATGTAACTTTGAAAATCAGTGAAAACAGGCATATACCATTTTCATCAAACTGCACTGTGGCCCTTATTTCTTAACTTGTGCAGTTCAGTGGTCAATTTAAAATAGTGAATATGTGTTTAGCTTGTCTCAAACCCCTAAAACATGTACACGTGTAAGCCTCAATCCCAGACAAAGTATTTAAAACATGAGTCCATACCTTACAAAACAAAACAAACAAAATGTTGACAGCAAAAACAGTATAAACATGAGAAATCAAAACTCTTGTTTTTACAAGAAGCCCCTGGATAACTCAGATTCTGAATTGTTCTTGTTGATTTAATTCAAATTGCACGATTTTTTTTTTTCATGATGAAGTCTCTAGAAAATGTCACATTTTATGGCAGCTCACTTCAAACATGTTTTATAGTGGAGAATAAAATACTAACTACAAGGCATAACAATTGATTGCTAAATCTAAACTAGACTGCCATGCCGAAGGACCTTTAAATCTAACTGCGAACGTATCTGTTCTATATGTATATTTCGTTTGACAAGTACAGAAACTTCGCGAATTTGAAATCGAAATATCAATTAACTGAGACAATAAAAAACAACTGCTTCTTCCCACAGTCGCAAAATCCAACACCAGACCCAATACTGATTTGAGTACCACTCTCTGCTCACAAGGGGGTCAACTATAGAATACTCCATCCCTTCTACTGAATTAGCTTTCATTATTATCTACCGGACTTTTAAAAAGAACCACTGTCACCGCAAAGATTCGAAACGTATTTTCTGAATATGTTATTGTCAAAGCGAAACTAACCGAGTCAAAGAACTGAAGTACTGTAGATCGCTAGAGACGATGTTGTCAAGAGTTTAATTGTGAAGATATTCTGTAGGAGGGTTGGGGTTTAGGTGGCTCCGAGACTCACATGGTGCCAGATTACAGACTAAACACGTCGCTGGTTTTCTTACCTCGGCTCTTTTCAACATCTCCCACTTATTTAAAGTCTTCATGGCGTAAACTCGATCGTTCGATTTTGATCTCACGACAGTAACCTGAAATTGGGATCGAACGCATAAGAAGACATTCCATGACGATGATCCAATAAGCCGCACAAACACAAGCTGTGGTCGAAAAATCGCCGTTTACCTCTCCAAAGGCTCCCTTGCCGATCAAACTGAGTGGCTCAAAGTCATTTCTGTTCAAACGGAGCTGCTTTACTTTAGAAGCTACAGGTTTCACTGAAATAAAATATGGAAATATTCACTCAGCAATTTAACCCGTTTCTCCTCCTTGGTAATGCTGCAAATGGCATCCTTTCCTTACCCTGTTCGATGAACTCCGAGATATTCTTGTCCCGGCGAAGAGTAGAGTTGCAGCACTCATCATAAAGGACAAGCAAGGCATCCAGTAATGTCTCTAAACTATACGACCCCTTCTCTTTGCCTCCTTGTCCGAAAAACTTGTCCAGTTGTTTCAGTCGTTCCTCAGCTGGTTCGCTGGCCATCTTTTTTTATTGTCCTTTGAGTAATTAGCGAGGCATCGTGTTGAGCGCCAGGCCCAGGCGTAAACGCATTTAAAAGAGGCTTTTCTCTGAGCGAGCCTTCACCGATGCGATTCCGAGCTCACAGTTAGCATGGCGTACTTGATACGACCATTCCACTGAGATTGTCTTCACAAGATAACGGATGGTATTTCCTGCGCTTGCCAGAAGAACACGGACTCCCTAAATACGATGCTATAACCAATGCTCTCCCTGTGTTTCTCTATAAAAACAAAGCTTTTATCCTGGTGAAGGAAATCGACTGTTATGGCCGCCTGAGCCCGCGTTGCATTCTGGATCAGCCAAGCCTACTTACGAGTGACGTCACCGAATAACTCCACAACGGGACTCTGGGTAAACAAACCTCGCAACAGTTCAAATATTTTCCCAAGGTCAAAGTTGCAGGAGGTGTTCGCAACAAAAGTGCAAATATGTCATCAAAGTTGCGCGAACACTACACATCGCTAAGGAGAGTCGAAAATGGACAGGTTTCGAAAGTTTATTCATAGAAGCCGCCTCACTTCCGACCACTTGGGCCTTCGTCACGTATGAAAGCACACTTGAATAAGGTCCAATGGACAACGAACAGGAACCTGCATTTGAAAGGCACTGTCAGCCCTTGGTTTCTCAATTGTTTTTCTTTCACTTCCTCGACCTGGAAGAAACAATTTTCGTTTTTTTCAAGACTCAACCAGACCAGATCAGAAGTTTGTATCCTTACTAACCCCTAACAATCAGATGGGGCCCGCAACAATCAACAATAAAAGTTGGATTGCGAGAGGGATTTTTTTTTTCTATGGTGTCTTTTTTTTCTTTTCTTTTTCCTTCTTTTCAGTTCCACTTCCTGTTTTGTTATATTACTTATCCAGTTTAACTTTAAAACAATTGTGTCAAACTAATTAGTAAAACAACCTCGCAGCGCATCTATCTAATTGGTCCTCCTACAAAAATATTGCAATTATAGCCACCTAATTAACTGTGGCTCAACAGGGGTGGAAACTGTTAAAATCAATTATACAAGAGCAAGTCTAGTCATCGTTATTGGTCGAGTAGTTGTCTAAAAAAAAGTTTTAATTACATACAACCAATTATGTTTTTAATTAAAGCCGCTTGGTAAGGCAAGGAGGACGTGGGTCTTTTTGTTTAGAACAATATTATTGTACAGTTGCAAACATTTCTGTGTTTACAAAGAGAAAACAACAGTTATACAGAGTGGCTGAAGTTGTCTTTGCATAACTGACAGCCGCATTGCCTTGTACGGTCCGCTCGTCTATTTTGCTGTGATATTCCTGCTGAAAGAACGAGCCGTTTTATTCTTTTCTAAGCCCCAACCAGAAGGTATGCTTGCTGATCAAAAACTGCTACTGACTCGGCTACAGAAGTAGTCAGCTGTTTTTCATGCTCTCATCTAAAGGATCAATTAGAAATATAGCAAGAACGTAATTTGATGTAACGCAAACAAAAAAAAAAAACTAGACATGAGGTTCACATAGGGGTTATGTAGCATTGAGAAAGTTGACAGCAAAGGAGAAATCGCTTCGTATGCGAAGGAAGAAGGTTTACAGGAAAGATTTGTGCGTAATCATTGAAACGTCTCACAGTTGAAGAAATTGTGTTTAATGAAATCATGAACCAACTTGCCACTGCATGAGAAAACTATACAAGACTTGTACGCAGCAAAAACGAGGAAGATTGCGACAAAAATAATGCATAATTGTGATGGATTACCAGAGCGAAATAGGGCGTTCAAAGGGTGTATATCAAAATACGGTAATCAATTTCATTGCCCGCTAAACAACAGCAAAGACTTGTACAGCTAATTGTATGAAGTGACTTCATGGGAAGCTTCAAAAGAAGATAGCGTAGAAACTAAAACAACCTAAAATTTGAAGCTCTCCTCGAGTGATATTGTAGGCCTTCCTTGCAGGGGATTTAGACATGGGTGCGTCATTCATGATCTGCATGTGTTGTCTATGGATACTGAATGTTTTTCCCACGGCTTTCCAAGCTGTAAGAGGTGATGTTTGCAAATGTTTACAATTTTTGGTGTTTTTTCTTTTGTCTTTTACATATCGTTCTCCTTTTCATATCCTCCTGCAGCTTCTTCTCCTAGTCTTCTTTTTCCTCTTTTTCTTCTCCTTCTCGGTTTTTCTTTCGGCTTATTCGAAAAATTCTAAATCCCTCCTATCTCCTCTCAGCCACTTCTCATTCTCCACTCTGTAGTCTCCGTGTTTTTATTCTAACCAACTCTCTTTTGGCAGGTGCAGCCTTGGAATGGACGTTTGAGGAAACAGGTGAAAAAGGATTCTGGGATACGTCACACAGCGTCAAGGCCGAGCTTGTTGGCAGTGGAGGACAGACGGGTGGCGGTGCACTCTCGTTGAATGAAGGCAGTTTCCTGAGGATAAAAAGAAAAACAAAAGCCAACAGCTGTGAAGTATCAGCGGTCTCATTCTGGATAAAAAACGAAGGTTTTGAACTTTATCCTGCTACATTTTGAATTTAGAATTTTCGGACGATTTTGAATTCTTTTTCAAAAACGACGGCGGTATTTGGTCCACAACTCTGAAATGCTGGTTTACTAGCAGCAATACCTTGACTTTTGTGGTTTTTTTATCGTTAATTCCGGGATAGAGAAAAGAATCTGGGCCGTGTGATTATTTCCCAGGAAGCATTCAAGTGGAGCTGTTTGCAGACAAAAACAGCGAAGAGGCGTACATTAAAGTCAACGAAGTGTCGTACAGCAGCCGAAAGCAAGGACGAAACTACATTATTGTGGATTATGACACTGGTAAGTATTCTTTCCTCCCTCCCCTCCCTGCTTTGTTCACTAGTCGCCCCATTCCGAACACAAACCAAACCTTCACTTCTCCTCCTATTCCGCTATTCCGGAACTGAAATAGCGATGCTGATCGTTCAATTTCTTTTTGGTTGATAGTTAATTGTATTTAAGATGTATCGGCAACTGTTGGCGATGCCAGAGTGAAGGTATTCAACCCAATCTAAAGTAAAACTTTCGCGAAAGCGAGCAATTGTCGGGGTTATAACGGTTACATTCCTATTCCGGAATAGACTCACACCAACTGGGCCTAAATATTTACCTAAAATTTGCAGGGCGCGTTCTCTTCGCAAAAGGATTTAATGGTTCAACATCAAATGATACAACTTGGGAGTGGAAAATACCTCCTCGATCCATTATACTGTCGACCATAGCTTCAACTGGGTCCTGTTTGATTGAGTACAACGGCTTGGAGACAGTTTCTTGGTTAGAACAACTGAATAACGACACTTGTAACATCGTCCGAAACATCCCTCTTCCAGGTCAGTGCACCCTTCCACTCACAAGTTCAAAATGCATAATCTCCCAACCTTTTGATAGGAAAATGTTTGAGTGATTTAGTGAGAATTGATAGTTTAATCAGCTATCATATGAGCAACGTATCAAAAGCCAAGTTCTCCTTACTGTATCATATTTGTGCTGCCGAAACTGAAAGAGAAAATTGAACTTGATCACTCTTGGGAGTGAAAGGGTTAAAATGTCAGTGGCCAAAAGCAGCTTGTGAAACATGCGCAGCAGAGTCTACTGACAAGCAGACAAACATATCTCCAACGAAGGGCTAGGAATGATCAACTTCAATTTTCTCTTTTATTTCCACACCAGAGATACATCATACAGTATGGAGAATTTAGCCTTTGATACTTTCTCAGATGAAAGCTAGATTATGTTTTTGAAATGCTAGGTTCAGGATAGACAGGGTAGTAAAAAACGTGGTAGTAAAAGGATTAACCCTTTCACTTCTGAGAGTGATCAACTTCAATTTTCTCCTTCAGTTTCTCACCAGAGATATGTGATACATTGTGGAGAATTTCCTGCTTGATAGTTCAATCGAACGAAAGCTGATTCGTCTACCAATTCTCACAATATCACTCATACACTTTCTTCTTAAATGATTAGGAAAATTTGTATTATGAGCTAATTTTCCATTCATGTCATCACAGTGTGTATTCGTCCCATTGGAATGCAGAATGGTAAGATACGCAACAAACAAATTTCTGCCTCGTCCAGCCTACCTTTGTCCAAAGCATGTTTTGCAAGACTTGGCCACCATGACAAAGCTTGGTGCACTTCCATAGCTGGTGAGTATATTGAGGTCGACTTGGAGGAGATTCGATCTGTGACTTTTATCGCAACCCAAGGAAGTCCGACCGACGAATCTTGGGTCTCGTCGTATTATCTGAAGTACAGTGTGGACGCAATCAGTTGGGTAACTTACCAGGAGGAAGATAGGCGCAGGGTGAGTGTACCTTCCATGATTGTGATCAGCTTTAATTTTCTCATCCAATTTCTCATCAGAGTTATATTACACACTGTGGAGATTTTGGCTCTTGAAACCTTACTCAGATGAAAGCTGATTGGACTATCCAGATTCTCATTACGTCGCTCATATAATGTCTTCGCATAGGGTTGAGAGAATCTGCATTTTGAGAGCCTGGGAGTGAAAGGGTTAAAACATAATGATCACGATGACGACTGCATATAATCTTATTTGCTAACAATTGTATTCTCTACGTTGTTGTTGTTGTTAATGACAATAATAACGACGACGACGATGATGATGATGATTGTGATGATGATGATGATGATGGTGATGATGATGACGATGACGATGACGATGATGATGCTAATGATGATGATGCTAATGATGATGATGATGATGATGATGATGATGATGATGATAATGATGATGATGATGATGATGATGATGATGATAATGATGATGATGATGATGATGATGATGATAATGATGATGATGATGGTGATGGTGATAATGATGACGATAATGATGATGATGATGATGATGATGATGATGATGATGATGATGATGATGATGATGATGATGATGATGATGATGATGATGATGATGATGATGATGATGATGATGATGATGATGATGATGATGATGATGATGATGATGATGATGATGATGATGATGATGATGATGATGATGATGACGATCATGATGATGATGATGATGATGATGATGGTGATGGTGATGGTGATGGTGATGGTGATGGTGATGGTGATGGTGATGGTGATGGTGATGGTGATGGTGATGGTGATGGTGATGGTGATGGTGATGGTGATGGTGATGGTGATGGTGATGGTGATGGTGATGGTGATGGTGATGGTGATGGTGATGGTGATGGTGATGGTGATGGTGATGGTGATGGTGATGGTGATGGTGATGGTGATGGTGATGGTGATGGTGATGGTGATGGTGATGGTGATGGTGATGGTGATGGTGATGGTGATGGTGATGGTGATGGTGATGGTGATGGTGATGGTGATGGTGATGGTGATGGTGATGGTGATGGTGATGGTGATGGTGATGGTGATGGTGATGGTGATGGTGATAATGATGACAATAATGATGACGACGACTATGATAGGGACATGGCGATGAAGAAACTGTTTAAAATTATAGTAACCCTGACGATTAGGCTGACAATGGTGATGATTATAATATTTGATGCCTCTTAATCGTCTGTTCTTACCCTCGTGACAGGATTTCTTTGGCAACAGAGACTCGTCAGACTCTGTGGTGATGCAACGGTTGATGGTCCCGATAAAAACGCGCTTTATTCGTCTCTACGTGACTCGCTATCACCCTGGACCAGCTGGCGAGGCTTGCATGAGGATGGAACTCTATGGATGCAAAAAAGGCAGGTGGAAATTTAAAAATCGTGATAATTGTCATAATCCTAACAACAACTTACTATTGGCCAATTAAAAACAATTTAACAAATATTGTAAGTTGAATGATAAACGCACAACAAAAGTAATTGCACCATTGTAAATGGAGCGGTTTTCGGATGACTGTCGAAAGTAATTGTGTGACTGCTTTGGTTTTGCGTTTGCTTCGCTTTCGGATTGGTCCACACGAGTTTGTCAGCATGCTCAGCCAATCAAGAACAAAACCAAAACCAAAACCAAACACTTCTCACGCAAGCGATGGCGTGTACTCGCACTGCTGATTGGAAAGTAAAACCAAACGCAAGACCAAACGCAAATTACTTTGGCTTCTGATTGGCTGAACTGTTTTTTCTCAGTCTCTGTGATTGGCCTGTGTGATTACTTTGGTTTTGGTTTTTGACAGTCATCCGAAAACGGCTCTATACACTTTCAACCAATGAGGATTCAAAGCAATCTGCGTATGTCCCACGAGTGCAACTGTTTTTAACATTTTGTGTCGCCGCTCAGAGATTACAGATCCAAATCGCGCTATGTTCTCACTCTACGGACCAACAGAACTTAAAGTCTTCACTGGCGATCTATTCAACATAACGGGTGAGTCAATCTTAAAATACAAATAAATTCTCCCCACCATTTATGACAAAACAGTATGGGTGATACAAAGGTAAATCATAGTTGAATCAGATGCCTACTGGGCAAGCGATCAGATGCTAACCTCTCCATACTGTACTGCATGTTCCTGCTCTGAGGTGGTAAAGGAGAAAATGTATGCTGAACATTGCAAGGACTCAAAAGGCCCTCATTATTATCAGCTTACGTAACTTTCACTGTCCAGGCTACTACCGATATTGTTACAACATGTCCGCCGGAAATGTGTCCCGGATAGTGTACGTTTGGTTTGCGGGAAACTCCACATGTCTGCCTGAAGCCGTGCGGTACAGCTGCGCCCGCGACACATTCTTCACCGTCCTGCGTAAAGCTCCCGAGAAGCCTGGAATCTACAACATCTGGGTAAAAAAAAAGTAGTGTGAATGCCCGAGATATGAGCTTAACGTTGGCTAATGTATTGCGGGCACGTAAAATCCCGTCCAAGTAAAATGATTGGAAGAGCTGTAGGATGTTGCTGGAATGGCATACTTTAATCAAAACTTCACCCTAAATAAGTTTTCAGGTTTTGATTCTCGTCATCTAACACTTTAGATTGGAGTTGAGTTTAACAGCAGCGCATGCGCTACGAGCCCAGACATGAACGTCTCCAGCTCTGTCAGTGTTGGTATAGTTCACGTAAAGGAAAAACCTCCTTCAGGTACGTGGACAAATGGTGCACACTTTTAGTGATTGTCACCTGCGTATTACATCTCCTGTTCAGTAAAACCAGTGGTTTTCACGAGTGACGCTACCACAAGCACAAGCGCATACCCTATTTTACAGTGAAAACAGGCTCGATGCAAAACGCAAACACGAGGATCAAAATATTCTGATCCTTCTACTTGTACTTGCGGCGCTCGTGAAAACCAATCATGATACCAAACATGCCTACGGGTATTTTCATTTCACTTGCGTCATCAGCAACTCTTCGAAATTGCTGGGAATTGAAGAGATCAGGCGTAACCACTAGCGGTGTGTACACGATAAACCCTGATGCAGGCATTAGCTTCGACGCCTTCTGTGACCAGTCGACCGATGGCGGTGGATGGACAGTCGTTCAGAGGCGCTTTGACGGCTCAGAGAACTTCACGCGATTCTTCTACGAGTACTCAATAGGCTTCGGACAACTCTCCGCGGAATTTTGGCTTGGAACGGAGCGCATCGCGCAGCTTACAAACATCCCGTCGGAGCTGCTGGTCGAGTTAGAAGATTCTTTAGGCCGCAAATCCTTCGCGCTCTATCGGAGATTTAGAATAATCAAAGACGGCGACAGAGCCTACAGGCTGTCTTTGGGTTATTACTCGGGTACTGCAGGAGATGCTTTGGGGAATCTCGATGAAATGTTGTTTAGTGCAACTGGAGTGGATCTAGATAAGGATATCAACGACTGCGCGACAATCTACAGCTCGGGCTGGTGGTATAAGGGATGTACCACTACGGAACGACATGCTAACTTGAACGGACCATATCCTTCTGGGATATACTGGAGTACGTGGATGGATAACACAATCACACGTGTTACAATGAAAGTCAGGCCTGTCAAAGGTTAGAGGTTAAAAGGAACGCATATCTTCTCACAAAGGGATGCATTCAAAACGTTTACTGCTCGTACTCTAGTGATAATGATGCTCATAATGTTATGATGATAATGATGATTACGATGATGATGATGATGATGATGATGATGATGATGATGATAATGACGATGATGATGATGCTGATGATGCTGATGATGATGATGATGATGATGATGATAATAATGACGATGATGCTGATGATGATGATGATGATGCTGATGACGATGATGATGATGATAATGATGATGATGATGATGATGATGATGATGATGATGATGATGATGTTGTTAAGTTAAACATTATACCATTAAAACATCATTCTCCTCTGCTTTATGTTTATAGATCTCTTATGCAGTGAGGAATCGTGCTATGTTTTAACAACTCAAGCCCAAACGTGGTACAACGCTACAGATTACTGCCCGAAAGACACAAGATATCGTCAGATATCGGAACAAAACGAACAAGATGCAGTGTCAGCATTCTTCGTGGTACATCCTTTCATCGGTGAGAGACAAGTGGTGACTGATTTCTCACCCAAATCCTCCCCCCCCCCCCCTTCCACTGTCTCCTTCTATTTGCCCGTTCAATTCCCCCTTCACCCATTTTTCTATCCCTTCGAAGTTGTTACACTGTTCTCCCTTTGTTTCAGGACGAATTTCGGATAATGACGTAAATATTTGGAGAGGATCTAACAATGCCAGTAAGTCCTGGGGATCAAACTGTACGTTGCTAAGCAACTTGACAGGCATCAGGAGGCGTGTACACTGCCATGACCACAACTACATGATCTGTCATAAAGGTAGGAAGAAATTCTAGCCAGGAATTTTATGAATTACAAATTTATGCCTCATTAATTTGAAAACTGTTTTCGTCCAAAGGCAATGACCTGTCTATTATCGATGTTCAACTTGGAGAAGACACCAGTGACAGATATTCATTAATATTGCGAGAGAGAAAATACTTTCATATGTTGGGCAACGAACCATTAAATAGAACCACTTCGACAATGGCGCTTAATAAATGGACACACATAATGATAATTTGGACCAGAGGGAAAATCAAATACTTTGAAAACGGCAAGTTAAAGTTCAACCTGTCTAGAAAGTTTCAAAACCCAAACAGTAAAGCTCTCCGGGTCGGACAAACACACAGTCTCAGTAATTACCAGCTCTCTAAAGCCCTGAAGATAGGAAATATAAACATGTGGAATTGCTTTCCTTGGGCAACAAACGGACCAAAGAAGGAAGCACGGAAAGGTAAGCTAATGTAGAGTCATTTTCGGATGACTGTCCAACGTAATCATGTGATTGCTTTGAGTTTGTGTTTTTTTACGCTTTTTAATTGGATCAGAGAAGTTTGGAGCATTTACAGCCAATCAGGAACAAAGGCTCTGCTCACGCAAGCAAATGACATGCGTGTCTTCCTCGCACTGTTGATTGGATTCTTCGAAATAAAACCAAACTCAAATGAAAGCTCTCGATGAGTACATTATAATAACAGTGTTCACTTATAACTCCTGGACTATCGAAGGAAACCTAAAGGTGTGACTATTCAAATGACAGCTCCCAATGATTACAGCAGTGTTCACATTTAATTACGTCTTTAGATCTAATTTGGGGGAAAGACATGGCAATGAAAGGTTTTTCCTACTTCGTACAGGCAAACTGTGTACATTTGAAGAAGGAATGTGTGGTTGGTTGCCCCGAGCTGACACAGAATCTAAAGCTGTTTGGACCATCGGAAAAGGCTGTGCCCCAGTTTGGAAGAGACCCAGTCACTGTCTGAACCAGACCAAGTTAGCTGGTAAGACATTTACGTATGTTGCGATAAATTGTAGTGGTCACAAACCAACCCTTCATCTTTATCTGGAATCGTCGAACAACAAACAGGCAACACTATTGGACTAAAAAAACAAGGAGACTTTAGCACCGCAAAGTCTCGTTTCACTCAATTCCAACAAATCCCACGCAACAAGCTAATATATTTCCTGAAAATTCTATTTCCAGGAAACTATTTGTCCCTCGTACCGGTGCCGAAATCCCAAAAAGCTATCAAAGCATCTTTTGAAAGCCCTTATTTCACCGACCTTTACGGCTGCCTGCAGTTTATGTATTTTATACACGGATGTTGTGAAAATTCGCTCAGCGTTTACGTCAAGTCTCCGAATAAGGAACCTACATTGACATGGACTCGAACTAGATATTGGGATAAAATGTGGCATCGAGCCACGATAAGGATTGGGTCTCTGGTTCGGGAAATCTCACAGGTAATTCTTAACGATTCCACGCACAACATAAACTCAAAACGAACGAAGGGGCTTTCTAACCACAACCCTTTGCGCGGGGAGATCAGTCAGCGCCCCAGATCAACCAATCCATTTGCAAGCTTCATTTGGGCGAAAAGTGCTATTTTCTTATTTTTCTTATATGCTCACAATGCAATTTTCGTGTTGGGAACCAAATGCAGCCTTCGTTATATCAGGGTTGTCTCGTTTCAAATGATTAGTAATCGTTTTATTGTTGTACTCTCTGTAGGTCGTAATAGTCGGTGTACGGAATGCCGAAAACAGGAACTTTGTAGCGATTGATGATTTATCACTAAAAGTTGGCTCTTGCGTCGAGGATTCTCCGCTCAAAACTGGTAAGATGTACCGTTTGCTTCCGGAGCCAATCAGCTTCAATGCAAGCTCACGTGGGGTATGACGTATGTAACCACGTAACCATGTAACCACGTCCAATGCAAGCACACGTGGGGTATGACGTATGTAACTCATTAGCTCACGTCTCAGCCGAACAAAGACAACTCTCGAGGTGAAAATCAACGAAGGCGAACAGTCTCCAAATAGAATGGTGAAATATTTATTGATATGACACGGTATAACAAATAAAGGTGAAAAAAAAACAGAAGTTGTCATCTTTGAAAGCAAAATTTGCAGTGAAATTTGATTATATTTTGAACTCATAACAACTCTTGTTTTTGAGAAAGAAGAGTTAGCCTCTGTCTTCTGTCAAAATTTCTACTCTAAAAGGTAATCGACTAGGAGTTTTGACTTGCTGTCGACGATAAATGCAATTGAAGTTACTCCTTTCATGCACAAATTTCTTTTCCATCTGTGCAGATTTGGGCATTCAGTTCTTTTACTTCACTACCTAACAAATTTCTCGCAATCCGATCAGTTACAAATAGTTAAATGATTAGTAATAATTTTAATTAATTAACTTGAATGGAATGGAATGAGTGCAAAGACTTACTTGATCGTGTGGCTTTTATCCATGTCCCCCCTCTCAGACATGGATTCAAACATCTTAAGAGATCATCCGCAAATGTACGATTACATGGACACTTGGCTTGCCAAACACAACATATACACCCGGGTCTCGTGGATTCGGTGCTACAGCGCGGCAGAACATGGCTGGGATCCAGTGACATTCCACGAGAAATGTGACCACAAACACGAAAACTTTATCTTGGCAAGAACCGACTGGGAAATCTTTGGCGGGTTTACTAACAGGGTGTGGAACAAAGGTAAGTATGGGACACAATATACACGTAACATGAAGATAAGGTATGAGTAATGTAGTAAGAATTGATAGTTTAGTCAGCTTTCAATGTATCAAAAGCCACATGCTCTTTACACTATGACATGATATTTCTGGTGAGAAACTGAACGAAAAAATTGAAGCTGATCACTCTTGGGAGTAAGAAGGTTATCCCCTGGGTTTATGGCTGGGAGTTTACAGCATGCAATCGCAAAATTACTTCCAGAAAGGGAAAAAAGGGAAAAATGAGTAATTATGCCACGTTTTAGGTTATTAGGCTGTAACTCCAGAGTTTGAATTAGACGTATTTTTGAATTCATTGTCCAATATAAGGTTCAGGGAACGTTTCCCCCACGATTCCCCTTAGCATTTCATTTGAAGTGATTTGAAGTTTACATTGTAACAAGGCCATCACCTTTAATATCTGTCCTGAAATACACATTTCAATTACCTTTTTCCCCTCTTCCTCCTCTTTCTTCTTTTGTTCCTTCCTCTTCTTTCTTCTTTTTTCCCACATTTCATCTCAAAAATAAAAAAACATCGTAAGTATTCGCAAATGGCTCATTAATCGTTACTAAAAGTCAAATTGATTCTCCGCAGATATTACTGGATATTCTCGCGACCCTTCTTCCTTCCTCTTTTCCCTGCGAAACGCTTATGGACTGCGACCTTTAATTTTCCCCGTAAAAAAACAGAGACGCACTGATGCAATCTTCAACAACCTCAGTTATACCGGACCATCGTTTGGACTCGGCGACTTGAGACTCCAAGGACAAAAAGGGTCAAGTCATCTTGGATTAACGTATTCTACTGACAAACTTAAATACAAGCATCTCCCGAACAAAACTGACTTTCTGACTGGAGACGGGTCGTTCACTTTATCGGAACTTGAAGTGTATTACAAAGGTTGGTATATCTCGTTGAGGCAAAAGATATACTGGCACACTTAGTAATTTGACCGAGGAACCGGCAATCGGTATACTTAGATAAGGAGGAGAGAGGCAGTCGCTCAGGGAGATTCTACTGTAGCAGCTCTCTGTATCCGGTCAATAGATACAGAGTTAAATTGTTTCAGATATATGTAGTTCAGTGTGGAAAAATGACACATGATCTCTTGCTTTGGTCCAAGATGATCAGACGAGCAATTCTCCTGAAACATACCCACAAAATTTCGTTCAAGGCAGGTTGAGAGAATTGCACTTTCCAAAAAGAAAACATACTATACAGATTATCTAAACCAAACTTTGTATCTGTTCTTGACTCCTATTTACTTGACAGCCTCGTATGAGAATACCAAAAAGATCTGTATGAGCGGGAGTTTGCTGTGGAACCTTGGCGATGAGAAACTTTGTGATATGCTTGAGCCAAACCATCTCGTAAAAGGGATTCATCTCAATATGAACATCCACGCCCAATACAGAGTCAGGTCAAAGTTTAAAGTGACCTTTAATAACCCGGCACGTTCTGTGAGGTAATGTGTGACATACGTGTTACGTCATGGTATACCTGTTACGTCACGGTTTTCAGATGAATTTTAAAAGCCAAAACGAAAAGTAAATGCAACGCTTATCACAGAGGCTGTAAGAAACACTGTCAACCATCCAGAAGCCAAAGTAATTTGCGATTTGTTTTACTCTAAAGAAAAAAAAAAAAACAATCAGAAGTGCGATAAAATTAACGCCATCGCCAATTGCTAGCTTACACAGATCGCAATCGGGATTGGACTTTGTTCCTGAATGGCCGAGTCTAAACTTGTTTGGACCAATCCGAAAGCGTAGCAAACGCAAAGTCAAAGCAATCACATAATTATATTCGACAGTCATTTGAAAACCGCTGAACACAAGTAACGCACAGCAGGAAAACGCTAAATAAACAAGCCTGCGATTGATTCGGTTTCGCAGATTTTTCGGTGGCGCAATACAACAGGCAGAAAATGGCGTCTTCTTCTGCAAGCTAACAGCAGATGATGATGGGTAATCGGGGCAAGAACAAAGAAAAATTGCGACGACGCGTGCGAGAAGTCTCGGTTTAACAGTAAAATCGCTTACGTGGTTGCAAATGACAATTTGGAGTGTTTGGAAGTTCCACCAATCAGAAAAACAAATGTATATCCAAAATATTTGCCCTGATTATCCATCATGCATTCAATACTGTGAAGGGGGCTATACAACAGGCAGAAAATGGCGTCTGATTCTGCAAGCTAACAGCAATCAGTCTAAACAAGGTAAAAGTCCATTTATTTCTTTGCAGGTACATCGACACCTGGGCATCGAACACCAATGCGCTTTTTACAGAAGTGAGGCGAGCAACAGCTTTTACGATACAATTGGTGGCAATCGAAGAGAATCACGCAAATGTTACAACCCAAGCTATTGGATGGTTCATACAAAACGGTCAGCTATATATATACATATAAATGTATATGGGGAGATGGGAGGAAGAATCATATACACTGACTACAAGTTTGATTGAAAACTGTTGGGATGGGTAAATCAGCTTTTCACAACATTCAGTACCTAGAAACAACTGTTGAATAACTCTTTGGTCAGAATATTTATGGAACAGGCATACAACACCTAAGACTGAGCTTAGAGCCGTTTTCGGATAACTGTCGAGAACCAAAACCAAAGTAATCACACAGGCCAATCACAGAGACTGAGGGAAAACAGTTCAGCCATCAGAAGCCAAAGTAATTCACGTTTGGTCTTGCGTTTGGTTTTACTTTCCAATCAGCAATGCGAGTGCACGCCATCGCTTGCGTGAGAAATGTTTCGTTTTGGTTTTGGTTTTGTTCCTGATTGGTTGAGAAGGCTGCCAAACTTGTGTGGACCAATCAGAAAGCGTAGCAAACGCAAAATCAAAGCAATCACACGATTACTTTCGACAGTCATCCGAAAACCGCTCTAAAGACGAGCGACGCAAGCTTGCGCCGAGCCTGTTTTCATTGTAAAATAATGACTCTTGCGCTTGCGTTGCAAACCAGGTTTTTATGTCTTCCAGATCCGATACACTTGACACCTGACCATTACTGGAGTCTTGACGCAGTGTCGAACGTGCGCGACGAGAGAGGAGACCTTGCTGAGGGAGCAGCCAGTAACGCTGAATACGTTCCAGGGATTATCAATCAAGCAATTCAAGTATCAGGCGCTAACAATTCCTGGGTTAACTTTGGACATCTGACATGTGACCTTGATTGTCGAGGTATTACCATATCACTGTGGCTGCGCCTGACTGACTCATCCAGCGGTTTCCCGAAAAAATTACTCGGCGTTCATGAAGTCGGGGAACAAGCGCAAGGATTTTTGATTTGGATGGAAGGCCACGAACACGCCGGAATACAATTCACCAGTGCCAGCAAACGGTGTGTCGCTTTTATAAACGTAGCCCAAGAAATGTGGACTCATTTCGTGTTTACTGCCGCAGATAATGGCATACGTGTCTATCGAAATGGAAAGCCGATGTTAGATATCAAATCAGAGTGTATCACTGGACACACAATTGCAGACAACGCAACAGATTTGAAGACAGGCAATGTATCTGCGGTGTTTGACGAAATCTTGGTGTGGCATAGACCGGTTAACAGCGGCAAAGCCTCTAATGCGTACCTTTACTCATCGGGTATGTAAAACTAACTTCCGGTTGTGAATCTGACAAAGTAAAACCCTGCTGGGCAGCGGTTTCAAAGAGAAAAGCACTTGATCTTCTATCGAACATGCGCATTTCTACGTCACATATTTGACACTGCGGGCCCACAATGAACCAGTGGGTGTGAGCAGTTTAAAAATCGTAGAAACCGGCTTATTCTAATATACTCGTTCACGGTTGTGGGCATATAGTCAGCAATATATAGTCAACAGTATGAACTTGAGTATGGGAAAAATGGCAGGTGATCTGTTGCTTGGGTTAAGAGTGATCGGAGGTAGAATTCTCCTTTTAATACATAGTCATCTATATAAAGTTAAGTGTGAAGAAAATGGCCGGTGATCTATTGGTCGCGTTCATTTGTTTGGGATAAGTTGGGAGAATTAGACGCTGATTGTTTCTGATTTCCACAGGGGCAGAAAAGGAGCCTGGCATTGAACTTCAAGTCCGTCTCATCGATGAAGAATGGAAAAAGGAACTTGAGTACCTGGACAGCCCTGAATTTGAGGGTACTTCGCACAGAATTGCTCACAAGGTAAGACTTCTTGTGGACTCAGGTATATTAGTGACGGGGAGGTGTGAATGAAGCCAAACTTTTAAACCCATGAACATGCATCTTCTCTCAATTCATTCAATGCAGTTGAAAAGTGCCGTGCACTCCAACAAACTCAAGAAAGTCGACGTGGTCTCCTTCAGGTGAGCTTCAAACTTTTATCACTGTTCCAAAGCTGTTGTGACACGTGCGAGCAGTACTGCGGTGCGCCAGCGCTAATTGATCATCCAGCATGCGCGCGCACTTCCTTCCGATCTAGACCCAAACCGCACCCAATATTCCTCGCATGGTAGAGACTGGCGAAAGGATAAGATGTGACCAGCGAGAGCCGCAATGTAAACATGCACGACGCAATTTCCAATTGTAGAAGTCGAAACAGTGCGTGTGACACTCGCATATTGTCTCGCAGCAAGAAAGTGAGAGACGAGTTGCAAGGACAGTGGGATAATATTCTGCGCAGCGTTGCGCGACAACCTAGGCCTAGTCCCCAACCATCGCTGCTGCGGCGCCCGCAATCCTCCCCGCTGGAGGACGCGCAAGTGCGAACGTGTTCGATTTGCAGCAGAAATATTTCCGGAAGCAGCTTTGTTATATGCGCTCATCTTGGTTATAATTTCATTCTTTTCGTTAGGAATGGAAGCGTCATCGCTACCATCGGCTTTGTTTTCGACCAAACATTTAGCTGGGAGTTACAACAAATTTACGACGTAATGTTCATAGAGAAGTCTGTTGCTGGAATGCGCCTTGAAGTTATAGAAGTGATCACATCAAGTTGTGAGTTGTGCTTATTGGTTGTCTTGTTTTAGACACTGCGATCACATTATTTTGGTGGTCAGCAGTCATTTCGCACGTATTAGAAACGTCGGCAAATTGATCTGTTTAGTAAATAAAGTTATACCACTACAAATAGGATTTAAAATCTCTATGAACACATTTTAAGAGCTAGTTTACACATACGACGCAAGCAAGAATATACGCATGCGCAGTTCATTATCAGTGCGCATTACAAGCACAGATTCCAAGATGGCCAACAAAGAAGTGGA
Source organism: Plumapathes pennacea (assembly GCA_964036295.1). Classification (NCBI taxonomy): domain Eukaryota; kingdom Metazoa; phylum Cnidaria; class Anthozoa; order Antipatharia; family Myriopathidae; genus Plumapathes; species Plumapathes pennacea. The sequence continues at coordinate 4,450,867 of OZ038470.1, forward strand.
AGTCAAAAAAACATTCATTACTCACCACACTTGGAGGAAACTTGTGCTGTTGATCAGTGACGATCCAAGACAAGGCACAGAAATGTGCAACGTGAATGTCATCATCCAGACTTGCTTCAATCGGTTAACACGGCACCATTCCTTGGATTGTAAGTTTAGGCTAACAAACGTTTTCCGTCTTTCAGTTCCTGTGCAGTCGCCCAGCAACACCTCTATCTCCAAGTGCAATGGGACAACCAACTGCCTCTTGATAACCTGGAAGAGGCCAACAAATGATTCATACAAACAAGACTTCCAAGGCTATGTTATATTCTACAGCATGGCCAATGATTCAACAATACTAACAGAGCGGGTGAACAAAGACACAACCTCCCACGAGATAACTAGAAATATCTACGCCGGAGCAACCTATCAAGTGCAAGTGGCTGTTGCAGGTCGTTTTGGACCTGGCCTGCCGTCAGCCCCAGCATCCACTGCGCTCGAAGGACGAGGTAAGGATCAGGTTCTTTTCGAGTCTGTACAAAAAGAAATCGCTCCTAATTATCCTTCCCGTTTTTTCAAATGAAGAAGCCGCTAACGGTACTCTGGTCCGCCACAACTAATAGTCTCGCATGCCAGCCTTGCATTTTTTTTTATAGGAAATGCTTAATTTTGACATAATCTCAGAATGGCATGAAATTTTCAGAAAACGTCTTGGGAGTGTACCGAAAGTTGCCACATGCAATTAGAGCGGATCGCGATAAATAAGGGCAAATTATCGACTAACACATCGCACTTTTCAAACGTTTTAGGTGTCTATTACTGGATGTGAGATACGTTAACCTACTATGGTGCCACCTTGTACCGCAATTTCTCATGATATCATAGTCTGTGCTCACTTTCAAGTAGAAACCAGCGCGTATTTCTAGTAAAATCAATGATGAAACTTCCTTGTAGCTCGCCCGGACTTCTGACAGTTTCGGTTTTGTTCGCCAAAAAGTTGGGACAACGAATTTGAAAAGCTCTGGCTGGTATATGAACTTGCATGACTATTATTCCAAACATATTCATTTCCAGCTCCAAGCGCAAGTCCGACCAGCGTCATCGCCGTTGCTACATGGGCCATTTCTATACATGTTACATGGGTAGGGATTCCCAACACTAAGGTCAACAGCTTGGAGGCGCCCAGTTATCGCGTTTTCTGGAAGAAAACTAATGAAACGACGTTTTTGACGAAAGACACAACTCAACTGGGCATTACGCTGTTGAAACTGGAGGAGGATACGAATTATACCATGGTCGTGTGCGCTTTTACGAGTTTCGGCTTTGGACCCAACAGCTCTGAAGTTACGGTTAAAACAAAGCTAAATACAGGTAAGTAGGCAGACTAAAGGTACGCTTTTGACCAAGGATTGAACATCGAGCTTTGTGACAAGTTTCTTTGGTCTATGGAATAAAGTATTTGCTGAGCATATCATACCAACTTTGTCAATGTATAATGATTGCATGACGTTCTATTTCGATTTAATTTCTATAGCTCCAAGCGCAAGCCCGACCAATGTCCTCGCCGTTGCTACATGGGCTATTTCTATACATGTTACATGGGCAGGAATTCCTGGCACTACGGTCAACAGCTTGGAGACGCCCAGTTATCGCGTTTTCTGGAAGAAAAGTAATGAAACAACGTTTTTGACGAACGACACAACTCAATTGGGCATTACGCTGCTGAAACTGGAGGAAGATACGAATTACACCATTGTCATATGCGCTTTTACGAGTTTCGGCTTTGGACCCAACAGCTCTGAAGTTACGGTTAAAACGAAGCTAAATATAGGTAAGCAGGCAGACTAAAGGTAAACGAATGTAATAACACGAACGCTTTTAAGCTGACGATTAAACATCGAACTTTGTGATAAGTTTCTTTGGTCTATGGAGTAACTAAATACTCGCTGAGCATATCATACCAACTTTGTCAATGTATAATGATTGCATGACGTTCTATTTTGATTTCATTTCTATAGCTCCAGGCGCAAGCCCGACCAATGTCCTGGCTGTTGCCATAAGTGAGACTGCAAGTTCAGCTCCAGTAAATTCACAAAGTTTATACTCCTCCCTTGGAAAGACAAACGAGAGAGGTAAGAACAGAAGGTATCACCCACACTCTTACAAATGAGATCCCTTTCCAGCAGATTTATATAAAAAGCCGCAAAAATGATTTCACTTTTCAAATGAATTCTATTTCTAGCTTCAACCTCACACCCAACCAATTTCGTGGGTTTCACTACAAGAGTGTCTCCTGTGAAGCTAACCCGGACAGGAATTCTTGGAACTCTGCTCAATTCCTTGGAAACTCGACATCAATCAGTAATGACGTCACTTCCGCATTCCACAGTGGTAAAAATACATGGTACATAGTGCTCTCGTTGCATTTGGATGTTTTGTAGGTTAAGTCAAGCTCGTTTTGAAAGTGAAAGGTGAACAATTGCTTTCTCGTTATGCCAGTTTTAATAACTTTACTGCCAGGCAAACGCTCATTAGCTTTGTCCTTCTTTCAGTCCCAGCTGTCTCCCCAAATCTCTATGCAGCATACAACACAAGCTCCACCAGCATCGTGCTAAAATGGCATCCCCTCCCTCCCCTCCCTGCTGCTCAGCTGCTGGGTTATCGAGCAACCTACAGAAAAGTACACGGCACTCACTTTTTTGTCGTGGATGTCTCTCCGTCGGACCACGAGCTGGAGTTGCGAAATCTCGAAAAGTTCACCGAGTATTCAGTGTCTGCGGCTGGTGTATTTGCTCCCGGAATAGGACCTGGCAGTGAAGAATTAAACGTAACTACGGGTGAAGATGGTAAGAAAGAACTTAGGAAAGTCCTGTTAGCAAGGGTGGTTACCTGGTCCATATTATTCAAAGCTGGATTTAACTAAATTCTTTCTATGAACCACCTGTCCAACAGACCGCAGGGTTTCGATCAATTGCCAAATAAAAAGCTTTTTCTAGCTCATGTTTGTGTTGTGAAGTACACCTTCTCATTTTCAGGCTTAGAGATGATAGAAAGACCAAACCCAGGATTAACTTAGTCGTGCTTTGAATGAAACTATCTGCCTGGTTCAAAGTCCGATTCAGCTAACCCGTGCTTTTAGTGGCCAAAAAACTGCAAAGTTTTGACCACAGACTAAGACTGAAGAATGACATAGAAATATGTGTGACAGAAAAAGTGCATCGCTGCTGCTTCTCTTGTTGTCACGACTCTTAAATGTTCATGAAAATAATCAATACTATTACTCCCCACAGTTCCTAGCGAACCTCCCATAAACGTCACAGCTTACCCACAATCCTCGACTGTCATCAAGGTCACGTGGCTTCCAGTGCCTTCTAAATCTCTCAACGGCATCACCCGTGGCTACAGAGTGTTCCACAGAAGAAATGACTCAAATGAAACCTTCAGTGTCGTTGTTGGGCCACACTCTCTGTCTGTCGATCTGCCGAACCTGAGGAAGAGCTGTCTTTATGTCATTGCGGTTCTCGCCTTTACTGTTGGGGAAGGTCCTGTCAGCAAAGAAATTACGGTCGCCACGGATGAAGACAGTAAGATTCCGGATTATTGTTCACAGAACACTACTAGTTTATTGCAGACAAACCGTCCTGAGTCAAATTCGCCTTTGGTAGTGAAAGGGTTACATATGAAAAACAAAAAAAAAAAAGAGCTTTTGAGTGGTCAACTTGATTCAACTAAATCTTAGCAGTAAATTAAAACCCAAGCTGACCCTCATCTTTTTTCTTTTAAGTTCCTGAGAGGCCACCGCCCTTTGTTTGGGCTGAGAGCAACCAAAGTCCCTACAGTATCAACGTTCAATGGCAAGAAATACCTGCACAGTACTGCAATGGCGTTATCCGTGGCTACAGATTTTTGTTCATTCCAGTTAGCATCGCCGGACAACTCCTGACGGAAAAGCAACCTGTTCAGACGGTGACCACAGTAAACGTACACGAAAGACAAATCACATTAACTGGCTTAGAATCCTTCACGCGCTATACTATACAAGTCGTCGGTTTTACGGCGAAAGGTGATGGACCCCATAGCGACCCAGTTGAAGCAGGTTGGTTGTGCAGGGGTAGATGCTTTAAATTCTGCCAATCAGGAACAAAAATAAATCCAGATTGCGACCTGCTCACGCAAGCAAATCTGTTATCTGAACATAGTCGTTTATTTTGGAGCGACAGACCTTATATGGAATGGAATAGTCTTCCGTCAGTCTTTAAATGAAGAGGCCCCGAGACAAACATTAAAAAATGGCATAGCGTCACGACTAGAAACCCTCGCAAGCTCGGGCATGAAATAAGCACAAACAAATTCAGCGAGCGCCTGACTGCCACTAATGGAAGTGCAAGTTCTTGTGTTAAAGGTCACATCTGGATGACATTAAATTTCTAAAACATTTTTTCTCACCATTTGTGATTTCATCACTCCGTATGCACAGTACACTCTTTCCTTCTGCCGTGAGGCTTAAACAGTAAATCAGGTGGTTCTATATTGAAACTGGAACCCCTCATTTTGTCGTCCGCCTGTTTATCCAACAGAAACGTGTAGATGTCCTGACGAACTGCACACAAACTGGTGGCATTACCCTCCATATCTACAAAGAAACAATGAAAGCGGGGTTTTTCCCTTCTTGCTCATGAGACTGACCCAGAGCTGTTGCAAAACCTGCGCGAATAACAAACTCACACGTCTGAACTTTTCTCAAGATGGAAATAATAACAGCGCCGAAAAATCGACCTCAGAGAATGTTAGAGACTCCATCAACCATGATACACATCTGAGTTTCCCCATCACCGGGTATTTGGGTCAAGATCACTACGCAAGGCAGTACGGATTTGTGGCCATAGTTCAATCACCAGGTGCTGATATTTTTGTACAAAATGAATTTACTAAAAACATCGATCAAAGATCGGGTAGCAGATGACAATTTCGAATGGCGTATACCAGGTAGCACACACATCCTGGACATTTCGAGGAAATGACACGAACTAAACAAAATGTAGAATTTGCATTATTCCTGTTCCTAGTAATTGTGCTGGTCAATCGGATAACAGATAAAAATCAAGCCATTGGATCAGCTCGCACAAACATTTCTACGAAAATGACGAAACGTGTAAACAACAAATTACATCATTCCTTTTTTTAAAAATAGTGTTTGCCATCCAGACGACTGACCAGGCCAGTGCTTATCGCTTTCCACGAAAAAAGTAGAACATTTCTAAGAAAAGGCGTGAAACATACAGCAGCAAATATAAAGCCTGTAGCTTCTTATTCATTTTCCTTAGAAATTTGTAAACTCACAAGCTTACCTGTGTAATGCCTGTATCCAAACGTGTTTGATTATACACTTGGATATCTTTGATAAAACGTTCAGGGTATATATCAAATTCTTCACCTGCTCATAGGGACCGCCTTTCTCGTTTACAAAGAAGACCCCATTCACTCTGGCCAGCGGTTGATTTCCTCAAGTCTGTACCAGTGCTGGCCGGTGCTCGTGGTCAACATGCTGATAGCCATTCTGTCAGGGATGTTCGTCTGGTTCTTTGTAAGAAAAGAAAAAAACTTCATTTAGTCTTTCATTCCCAAGTTCAAAATGCAGATTCTCTCATTCTTTTAGAAGAAATTGTATGAGTGAAATAGTGAGAACTTAAAGTTTAATCAGCTTCATCTGAGCAAGGTATCAGAGGCCAAGTTCTCCCCACTGTATGGTATATCCCTGGCGAAAAGCTGGAGAAGAAAATTGAAGTTGAACACCCTTGGGAGTGAAAGGGTTGATGTTTAGTTATCACAATCGCAGGCAATTTGCACCTGCCTTTCATAAGCTACAGACAACCACCTAAACTGCCAAGAGTTTTTTTTATATTTTGACAACTCAACATAGAAAGCTGCCAACCCAGATTTACAACATTTCTTTCTTCAAAGTTCAATTTTATGGTGTAATTTCAGGATTCCTCGTCAAATCAGGAGGATTTTCCACGTCCTTTCTTGAGAGGCGTTTGGCAGGGAACCTGGTGGGCCTTCATCACCATGACGACAGTGGGGTGGGTGCATCTATTACAAATACAGTATCAATAGAGTACTCACCACAGGCTTCTATAAAGAAAACCCAACATCACAAACACAAGGAGCTTTGTACAAATAGACCCGTTTCTCAAGACTCTGCGCACCGAAGCTTTGTCATACTAACCATTTTGGCGACTTTTGATTTTCTTCGTAACGTTGTAACTTCTCCTGAAATTGCGTTGTAGCAACCTTAAGATGCGTCTCACACAAGCATCGCGTTCCAGTTTCATAAAACCGTTGCACCGTGCAACATCACATTAAAACGTGTCTTGCAACGACTTCGCGTTGCAGTTTCACGAAAATGTTCCGCAGAACGACAGCACCTTTGTAACGGTCTCGCAAGAACGTTACGCTGTTTCTCGTGACAAAATATTTAACTCTTGTTCGTCTCGTGTAGTTATGGTGACAAGACGCCCAAATCTGTGATGTCACGCCTGTTTGCAGTTGCATCGACAATGATTGGCTTGGTAACCGTGGCCTTCCTGTCCAGCATAGTGACGTCATCACTTACAGTTGTCGTCATCAGTGAGGAAGTGAAACTTTATGGGACCAAGGTGTGGTTTTATATAAAGACAACTCAATATCTACATTTTGAAATGCGTTTAACATACCCAGAGTTCAGCCTAAGTAATTTAAATGAGATTTAAGGACTATTCTGACTTAACGACTAAAAATCAACTGTCACCCATATGTTTCTTGATAAAATGTTAGAAGAGTTTTTATAAAATAACTATGATACTACGCGCGCCCTGATTGGCTAAATAACCGTGTTAGATGAGAGTATATTACACGCTGACGCGATACGCGATGCTTTTTACTTGACTAATTATTTTATAAAAGAAATATATAACGTGTTCCCGTGTAATATAGCCTCATGTAAACATTTGGGAAGTTGGGAGAACACTCGAGTAGCGCCGGAAACCACTCGGCGGCCTCGTGGTTTCCTCACGCTACTCTCGTGTTCTCCCAACTTCCCGCGTGTTTATGAGGCTATATTACACGGTGACGCGTTATATATTTCTTAAGTCGAGAATGAAGTGGTGCTATGTCCAATTGTTTCCAAGAAATACACTGATCTATTCACTTGTTATTTCGCTACCTTTTTTTTCCTTTTTGCGCCCACAGGTTGCAGCGGTGAAGAACTCGCCCGAGTTTAGACTAGGATTAAGAAAGAACGCCAAAATGAACACTGGTACAACATAGCTAAGTTCTAATATTAAATCCAATCTGTGTCGCATTTCACACGCGTGCCCACGCACGCAGTAACACGCGCTCCCTAACACGCACACACTAACGCATTACAACCCGATGCCCCTTAAAACAACAGCCTACTTACGCAAATCTCTTTTTAATTGGCGTCTTCCTTCGCACAGATAAGGGTCAGTCCTTTAATTGCTCCTTTTGTTGCAATCTTTCGCATTGCAGATGTAGAATATAACGACCTTGAAGAAGTACAGCAGGCTATCATACGGAAGGAAGTCCAAGGGGCATTGATCGATCTGCTTGTGGCGGGAAGCAGGAAGGATCTGTTTGAGAACGAGTCATTTCGCCTCGGCAAAGTTTTGGCCTCATCGACGGTGTACGGAGTTGTGCTGGCCGGAGACGCCAAGAAACTTCAGAAATGTTTCCAGACGTACATCAAGGAGAACGCGGAAGAATTCACACGTCACATAGAAAAAACGACTCCCAAGATAACGGTACGAACAAAACGGTGTTGTACTGTGCAACGAGATGCAAAAGAATCCAACCATTTTAGTTGTTGTTCTTATTTTGTTTCCACAGAAAGCAAGTGCAACTGCTTCAGTCGAGCAAGCAATGAATCTGTTCCATGCGGAGAACCCACTGTTTCTGAAAACCTTGTGGTGGTCTGGAGGAGTGTTAGTCCTGTCGACACTTCTTGGTATCATCTTTAACACTCGCAGAAAGTTAAGAAACAAGAAAAGAATCACTCCAGGTACGTTAATCCTTCCACACCCAGCCAATCATAGAGGCCGTAAGCAAAAAAGTCAAACATCCAGAAACAAAAGTAGTTACAGTGCCAATCACAGAGGCCGTAAGAAAACAGCCAACCAACCAGAAACCAAAGTGGAAGTTTTCCGTGTCTTTACAGGAGGCATGGAATTCAAGAGACACAAGATTGAGCTACAGTGCGTACTCGGCGAACTCGTGAAAGAATTGCACACCAGTGTCCGGCGACAACTCGAGGTACTCAGGCAAAGACACAATAGAGAGATAAGAAAATTCTTGGAAACAAAGAAAGTAAGCAAGCAGGGCATCGCACAGATCAATACAGATAATCCACTGTAAGTTCATCTGCACAACAAAAAAAAGGAGATAAGTCAATTCCTGGAAATATTGCAATTCCAGGAAATGGAGAGAACGACGGGCTGCCATGGGCATAACACCGGTAAATAGTTCAACGCAATTTTGTGCAGAAAAAGGCAACACCAAAGGAAGACCAGTTGATTCCTGGAAATGAGGAAATTCTTCGAAATAAAGAAAAGGGCAAAAGTGCCCGGTCGATACTTTTAGCTGTAGCACTGACATCTTGGAAACACAGTTTTCGATATTAGGACAAGTCTATCCTGGCTTTATTGTACAGAAAAGGGATAAATAGTATCAACTAGATCACAATAAATATTCCAAGAAATAACACACAAGTAAAGACAAGATAACAAGTGACAACTGATTTAAAGATAAATTGACTTAAGGTGCTCACGCAAAGAAGCGGGTACCCTTTTCCTTGATGTAGATCTATCCTTGGTTCTTTATAACAGGTTTGCACTTCTTAGCTTCCTTTGATTTCCACGAAGTCTTCATTCATTAAACAAAGATGAAGATTCAACAGACTAAGGTTACATTTTTTCGATCCCCAATGTTTAAAACATGTCTATACGCAGTTGTTCAATTTTGCTGTCAAAGATAATATAAAATGTTTACACCGCAAACCCTCTCATTCCCCGCGTCTTCAACCAACACTACATAACGTTGAGGCACGTATATAACGCATGCATGTTGTCAATGAGTGATTAAGATACATTTGAACAAAATAATATATTATCTCCACATTTTTAAAGTTCTCATTGATCGTTATTTGTTAACTTGCCCGATGCGGGCCTCTTTGCCATCCCAGCTTTAGTCTCGCTCCGCCTAAAAGAAGAGCGAAGAAAAACGTATGAACAAAGAGAAAGCATCGATCGAAGAACGTTAGAAGAAAAAAAAAGAAAAACGGATTGGAGAAGCACATGCGTAAATTAGGACATATTGAAATCAAACACAAAAGGACCAATTGGACTCAAGTTTCAAGAATTATGTGAAAGTTCCAAGGACAGATTTCCAGTGAATACTGGTAATAGAAATTGATCAGGGTAACTGTCAAGTTCATTTTGAGTCCGACTTGTAAACTACAAGTATAGACGACGATATAGACGTGAAACCCAAGGGTTTGCTCCGGTTATTTTCACCTGTACGTATGACGGTAACGTGGAGCCATAACTGGACCTGGTAAAATAGAAAAGAAGCGATCAATTTTACTAGTCACAATGTCCCACTGATCCTTTCGTTCGTTCATTCATTCATTTATTCCTTCAGGGTTAAATAAATACAAATAAATAACTTTACTTAGAGTCAAAGCATAAGGAGCGGTTGCCCATTCTCCCGAGGCCTTGTGTTTCAAATGTTCGACGAGGTTCGTACCTTTCTTTGCTGTCCAAGTCTGTAACGGCCATACGCCCAGGTGTTCTGACACCTTGCGACTTGTACGTTCTCTTTCTCTCTGATTTAATTTCAGGCTTACTGGAGGGCGATTCGTCTGAAATTAAACGAGGGGGTTAGTGTAGCGGTTGTGACGTTTATTAAAAAAAAAGCTAGTGAAGACGATAACAGTGACTTTGAACTCACTTTCCGAAAAAGCTGACATCGTGCTGTCCGATGAAGGAGACCACTCTGTTTGGTTTGGTTTGCCAGTCGATGGTCTGAGAAAGAATCAAAGCTGCAATTAATGAAAACGTCGACAAACCCCGCTCAAAAACAATTTACTCATGCTGTTCTTGTTTTAGTCGAAGGCTATCAAGAAGTCGAATGTGATTCCTATTATACAGCATTGTCAAGCTAATAATATAGAACCCTTTGGAGCCATCCATACAAATATCAGCTCTACTTCCAGGTTCTTATATTAGAAACAAGATAATCGCAGATGGCTCCTCGCCTTGGAATTCAGAGATATTTGGAGAGTAAATCACCATATTGGTGACAGATTTTGGCCTAAAACAACATTACAATAAGGGGGCGGGGAGAATAAAGCAAACATGTCCGAGTCAAAGGCTTGGATAAAATGTACAACGCACATGTTTACCTGAGATTCGTGGGCGGTGTATTAGGGAATTGTAGTTTACGTTGTTTGGCCTTAGGGCTGGAGATTCTATCCAAACTCTGAGAAAATGAAACCACAAGGGTAGCACGTTAGGGCGAGTACTGCCTATCAATTAAGTAACATTCCACAGGCGTCCCCTGAAATGTCAGTCGCTCTGGTTTTCAAAATTTGCAGATCAAGATGTATGTGTACAATTCGGGATCTGGAGAGTGTTGTGGTATTACCTCCATGAGCCGGGAGGACAAATTTCCAGCATCAATGGTTTCTTGCTGGAAAACAGAAAAGCAAAATCCATGTTGTCACAGAAAGGAGGATTAAACGCTCTCTTGCGGTAATTTGATCTTGAGCAAAGTTCATGGCTATCATTAACATGTCCAAGTGATCAATACATAAGTCAAAAGTACACCAACGGTGACCAATACGCCACCAGGACGTCAACAGTACGTCATCAGTATGTAAATAGTATGTCATCAGCAAGCCATCAGAGGGTCAACAGTACGTCATCAGTGCGTCAATAGTACGTCATCTAACGTCAGTAGTATGTAAACAACATATCATCAGCACGTTAGAACGTCATCACAACGTCGAACTAACTAAAGGCATTGTGTCGATGAATGGTTTCATTTGAATGTGGATATAATGACAGGTCTGTTGTCTTAGTAAGTCCGTTATCTCTGCGAGTAGTACACAGCATACAACTCAGTTCTTCACCTTGTAATCTTCAGCCATAGACTTGACTCCCTGCAGCTCTCTCCTCAGACTGCCCACTTTCTCCTTGTACCTACAAACAACAACAACGACAAAATGACGACAACAACAACCATAAATCAAGACAAATGGAAATGTTTAAGCGCACGATACAGTTATAAGTAACTAACACAACATACATATACAACTAACACAACATACATATACAACTAACACAACATACATATACAACTGACACAACATACATATACAACTGACACAACATACATATACAACTGACACAACATACATATACAACTAACACAACATACATATACAACTAACACAACATACATATACAACTAACACAACATACCGGATATATCTGTCATTAATCTCGTCTCTCTCTTTCTTTTCTCCCTGGAAACGGGAACAGGAAAACAGGATGTGATTACAATGAAACTTGTTTAGAACTTTAAAGACTATCAATTCATCCAGCTTCCTTTTGCAGTTTCAATATTAAGATACACAAGGGAGGTACCTGTAGGTCGTTGAATTCCTCCAGCACTCGCTGTTTGTCTTCCAGCGCTTCCGCTGTGGCGTGTAAAGCACGGGTGCTCTGAATAAAGGAAGGCGTTGTTTCGTAAATCAGTGATTTTGTTTGCGTGAAGGCAACCGAGTCTACGCGTGTTACATACATACGAAACTAAACAGAAGTATCTAAGTATCTAAGTGAATTCAGATGTGTATCCGAATGCGTATGTGTGTATGGTGGATCCTATTTCTGTTTGTACATGTATGAGTATTTGTAAGGGACTCAAGCACTTTCATATTTCAACTGATTCAAGCCTTACCGTTTCCAGATGGTTTGTTAACTGGGCTATGCGATCCTGAAAAAATAAAGAGAGAGAAACACAAGAGAAATCAGATTAAAAACACTTTTTTTTATCGCACATGAAACATGAAAGCAGAAGAGCCTTTCAAACCTGTAAAGCTTTGATGTTCCCAGCGTTGTGTTTATGCTTTGACTCCAAGCCTGAAAACGAGAAGAACGCTTTCTTTTATAACTTCTGTACTAAAACGTACAAACTATTTGAAAGTATATTTTTACCACAACGCACTAGTTTCTCGCTCTTTGATTGGTCGATTAACCGTGGTAAATAAGAGTCCAGACAACGATATGACTCGGCGAAGCGCCTCGTGAGTCCACAACAAATTTTGACCATGTAATGACGTAAATCGTGATAAATAAGAGGTCCACACCACGGCAAACCAGTCGAAATTTATTAAATATCATTTGAGATTCTTACTGATTGCGTTGATAGTCATGAAAAACCAACACACTCTCTAACCTCTCTTCTGCGCCGCAACCTCGTCCAGCAGCATGCTCTGTTTGTCCAGCTCAGACACAAAATATTCCTTGTCCTCGTCGGCCTTTTGGATCAGATCCTTCCAAGTAATTGTAACGATGTGAGGACACATCGAACAGTACACACCTTTCCTTGAGTGTCCAGTCCTGATATGTATGTGTCTTTAGAAGGGGACGGGGGGGGGGGGGGGGGGGGGGAGGGGGGAGGGGGGGGGGTTGGATTGGAGAGAGGAATTGAAGGGGACTAAAGGGAGTGCGATACACTGATATCAAAGTGCATGGGCAACACGACATGGAAGCTAATTGAATCGATGTATGTTTCTTTTCTCCCCTCCCCCTTATTACAATGTTGTTTGAGGCTAAAATCTGTTACACAGTGTTACATGATCATTACTGAAAGAGGGAGGAAACTTCGATACGATTGGACGTAACTTGACTGAAAGCTAAGGAAAACACGCGGAAGATAGCTGTTGTGTAACTCACCCTGATGCGTTTCTGACTCCAGTCTGATTGTTCACGGAGTCGGCGCTCTGTAGAAGCTCTGATCTTCAGCTCTTCGCTTAACCAACGCAGTTTGCCCTGCAATGACAATACAGCTTCCTTGTTACACAACAAAGCCATAGAGCTGACTAACCCAACGTGAGGGACCTGGCGACTGTAACCCGGGCACGTTGTCCCAGGCTGTGCTTGCTTATTTCTCTTACCATCATATCAGCAATCCACTGCTGTGGCTCATTTCGAACGATGCCACTGGCCAGCAACGACTGAAACATGGAACATTTGCAAATAATGATTATCTACTCTTCCCCGGGCTGTAACACTTTGACTTTAGACAGCATGATACATTTTACAGATGAACTCTCTGCAACAGCTTCCTGGGGACAGAAATTTACTGAGGTGACCGCTGTGACGTCACACAAGTGTGAACCAACAACAAGCCTCGTGAACTTTGCTCAAAGGCGAGAAGCGGTCACTGTACAATTTAATTACCAGGACATCGACTAGGGCGTTTAAATAGGAGTAAATGTATGGATCGATGGCCGGGGCCTGTGTTAGATATTTCCAGTTTCCTACCGGCAATGGAGTGTCTGTCTCTTTGCACAGCTGATCGATAAGACGGTCCAACTGGTCGTCCACCTTCTGTAGTCCAGCCTTTAATAAAAAATATAAAAGGTGTAAGATGCGACATCCTGATGTAGTTTTCTCAGAAGCTGACCATTGGCCAACAAAATGCAGAGTTCTGTGAATAGAGTGGTTGGACCTAATCGAGCTTTGGACAATCGGATCTCAAACTGATCGCATCAGTTCCCACCTGTTGCATCTCCGTCGCTTTCTCGAGCGTGTACTGATTCCGACGCAATGACTCTTCCACTTGACGAAGTCTGTGGACCAAACACACACACACACACACACACACACACACACACCCCGTAAGATGTCAACAAACATTCCTAAAAACACTCGCAAAAGTTTGGGTTAAAAATGAGGAATGCAAATACCTCGCTTGTGACACTTCAATCTTTTCTTTCTGCAAGCGAAAAAATTGATTTTACAGCCTGTAGTTTGTGTCTCGTCGAACAGATACTGGAATAAACAAAGCAGGGAAACCTCGAATCTTTCACCCTTTCATTCAAAGGAGCGCTCAACTTCGAATTTCTCCCTCAGTTTTTGAAGACTTTGCTTCTAATACCTCGCTCAGACGAAAGTTAAATCACTCATACACTGTTGTTTACATAAGAGTGAAAGGACCACGACATATATCCTGGTTTTAAATCTTCTAGCCCAAAGAGTTATGATCTGATTTGTCCAACTTCCCCAGAACGCCTACAAACCTGGAAATTTGACCGGCTAGCCAAATTGACCCAACCAAAAGAATAACTTAAGCGAGAGATCACCTGCCAGTTTCTCCATACTGAACTCCATATAGCTGACTATGTACTAAAAGGAGAATATTGCGTCTGATCACAGGGTGCTTCTTACCGCTGTTTCGCAGTCCTCCTTTGCTTGATCGTAACGGCTCCTGAGTTTTGAGTTCTCTTCGGTTGCCCTGTAAAAAATAATTGCTTTTCTCAGTTATTTTGGAGGATAGTTTTACATGTTACTGTAGACAGTTTTTCAACTTACACGTTCAGTTCCGAGTTCAAGCGTTCGATCTCCTCGCGGTCTTTATCTTGGCGTTTCCGCAAAGCTTTAACGGTCGACTTCTCGTCGGCGACTTGCAACTAAAACAGGAAAGAGAACAAAACGAGTTCAGTTTTGAAAGTCTTCAAATTGTATACTATCTGCTACTTGGTGCTTTTAAAGACGAAACAGAATTATGATGCGAATAAACGAGAGAGCTTCAATGAAAGGAGGTGAAAAGAAAAGAGGGAATACAGTAATGAAGGGTGAACCGAGGGAGTAAGCGGGAGTAAGGGGGAAGGGAGGGAGGAGAGAAAAAAAGAAAGAACAGAAGAATAGAAAGAGAAAGGAACTAAGAAAAGATCACCACCTTTATTTCCGCGATCTGTCCCTCCAGTTCTGATTTGTCCTTGCTCGTCTTCTTGTTCAGTTCCTGCACGGTTTGTTCATGATTCAACTGAAAACAAAAGACGCACATTAACGAAGAATATACAAAACAAACAAACAAACAAGGACCCGCTGAGACTGACCGTCAGAGATTGGATCTGCTCCTGTAACTCTCTCAGTGCAGCAGTATGAGCGTCCCTCTCCTGCAGACAGAAATCAATCAGTTACACTGATAAACTACAGTGACGTCATCCAATATGGCGTCCCCAACAGCATTCACGTGACCTGAATCTACGTGATCTGATTCTACGTGACTTGAATCTGCGTGATCTAAATCAACCTGAGACATCGAATAAACAATGAAGAACCGTAATAGTGTTTCACATCAGATTGTACGCGAAGATCTCGACTCAGTGGACAAACCTGGTTCAACTGCGAGTACAAAGCCGCGCCCTCTTCTTTAGCTATTCGCTCTTGTTCTCTTGAGTCCAACACTCGTCCTTCCAGTTCCTGCAGAAAATAAGGAATACACCATCAAAACGAATATTAGGTTGAAAAATTTTCATTCAAGAGTGTATCTTTTTACTGACTTGTCTCTGTGTTGCCTCTTGTTGCAGCTTGGACACAAGTCTTGCTATTTTGCCACGAAGTTCTTTTATTTCTTTCTGCAAGTAAAAAAATCTCAGGTCTACGTTATCATCACCATCGTCATTGCTGCCTCCGTCATCATCATTAACTATCGTTGTCGTCATCGTCATCACTATCATCATCATAACTATCGTCATCATCACTATCATCGTCGTCATAATTATAACATCATCACCTTATGCTCTGTCAATCCAGCCTCTAATTCAGCCTTCTGTTCCTCTTGTTTACGTTGCACCGCCTGCAAGAAACGCCCGTTTATCACTGTCAACTCTTTTTTCCACGAATGATTTCCATCAAATCATGCAAAATGCAGCACACACCAACCGTGAATATTACGACCGAGCCCTAGGCGACAAACTCACCTCTAACCTGTCCGCATCCTTACTGTGCTCCATCCTGACGACCTGCATACTCTGACAGGAGACAACAACAACGAAAAATTTAACTAAGGTAAGCTTACAGTCGGTGCTTATACCATCTGAAATAACTACTTCGCTGTGAACGATGAGACCAAGCTATCCTCTGTTGTCGTGCACCTATAGTCCTTGAGGGTATGATACTGTTTGTCCCTTTGCCGCCCACCCACGCACCCACTGATGCACAGCACGTCCTTACCTCTTCCAGTTTCATTTTCTCGAGGTTCACGGCAGAGACCTGAGCCTGCTGTACTCTTAGTTCCGCTTCTAGCTGCAAACCGGGAAGAGAACAATAAGCGTGTGTTTGATATCTGTTTAAAACTCGGTCAAAATGTGAAAAGACAGTGCATAGAGATAAATGAATGAATGAATGAATGAATGAAATGAATGCAACAACTGAAACTGAAAGACCCAATCGTAAAGACTTTAAATTGGCTTTGACTCGAGTGAACTTGGTGATTCTCTGTGTGTCGAATTTTATAAATGAATATGTAAGTGGGTGAGTGAGTGAGTGAGTGAGAGATTATTTGACCCAGCTTTTATCTACCTTTTCAACAAGCTTCTTCGTTTCTCCAAGATCTCTTTCGGCTGAATATCGAACTGCTTGCAGCTCACGAACCTGACAGAAGAGTTTAAAACAAAGATAAAATGAAAGAGTACTGGTGTAGAGGGGGCGGACTGAAAAAAACACACAAACGTTCACAGTACTTTTCCTCTATGATGATGGAATACTCCACCTCTGCATTTTTGCTGGCTAGTTCATCGTTGAGCCGATGTCTTTGGTCCTGAAAGATGTAATGGGTCGTGTAAATCGGTAAAGGAGGAGAGGAAAATGAGCTGTCAGTGTAAGCAATTTATGGCAATAGATAGAAGAAAATAATTTACTGTACATTACCATCAGATCATCGATCTCTCTACGAGACGTCCCAATAAAAGATCCGCCACTCTGTCCTGTTAACAAAGACAGAAGGTGAAGAGAAGTCTTGTTTAAGAAAACGTGGTTTAACTAGTATGAAGATTGAAAGGGCTCGCACCAGCCAATCCAAATGTTTGCTTACATCCGGGAGCGTGTAAAAAGTTGTTGTCTGACCAGAGAAAGATGACGCGTTTTTCATTTCAATAAAAAGGGCGTAGCACCGTTCACGAAGGGGAAAAACATTAAAATTGTTCTCGACCTACCACCGCTGGTCGCCATGGAACGCATTTCCCGTATTTCTCTCTCCAATCGTTCGTTGGTTTCCTGTGAGTGCAAATCATTTCAGCATCATTTTCGCAAAATGTGAAATTAAAGGAATTGCAGAAGAATCAAAGCCATAAGAACGTAGTTGTCAACAGCCTTCATTTGAATGGTCGCACTTTGTGTTGTTGTTCATGGGTTGAGAAGTTATGTGACTCTCAGCTTTGAAAGTAAGTGAACGGAAGAAAGTATAAAAATCAACTACAAGGATTAGAAATAGCTACACACAAAAATTTTCCCCGAACAATATCCCAGTTGCCTGTTTCGAAATGAACTATACTGCCAGGCCTTTCTTTTTACATGAAAACATTTTAACATTTTCGTCGAAATAGAAGCACCCTTACCCTGGCGTCTCTCCCTTGTTCAGCTTCGCGCTCCAATCTCTTGCATTTTGCCCGATACCTAAAAACACAAAAGATGAAACATTCCATTACACTAAAAAAGAATCTGTGTGATCCCCTTGCTTTGTTAGAGCTGTTTTCGGGTAACTGTCGAAAAACCAAACCAAAGCAATTACGCCGCCAATCACAAAGGCTGTAAGAAACACTTTCAACCAATCACAAAGGCTGTAAGAAACACTTTCAACCAATCAAAAGCTTTCAATTAGTTTTATAGAACGAAAACCAATAAAAACCCTACTCACTCTTTAATGGACTGCAGGGCTTTGTTCTTCAACTCTGCTCTTTTCCTCTCGCTGTCCCTCCACAGCTTGTCCTTCTCTCCCAACTGCTCGCTCAATCTCTCCACTTCTTTGGAAGACTCCTTCAACTTATTACTGACCGTCTCCAACTCTCCCATAACTTGCTTCTTGAGTCCTTCATTCTCTTCGTACTTGGTCAACAAATCCCTCATCTGCACTAACAGCTTCTCCTGTTGCTCCTCCTTCCTGTCAATATCTTGGTTCAGCATTTCTAGATTGTCCATCAAGCTTTGTCTGTCCAGGTCGTCTCGTCCAAACGTTCTTCTTCCGTCATAAAACTGATCGCCAAAGTCCGTCCGCCCCAACCCTCTGTTCTCACGATCCAAATCCAGTTCAACTCGATCCAGGTTCCTCCTCATCTCGGACACATCACCAGTGCCCGCTCCTCCGGTTTCCACTCGCCCTAGACTTCTTCGGCGGTCACTTGGACCCAGAGACTGACGCCGGTTCACGCCGCGTGCGACTCTTGAAACCTGGTGCATAATTTCTTCCTTCTCTCGCTCACCTTTTGCTACCTGAAAAACAAATTGTGAAAGCATCACCATCTGTACAAAGACCGATGGTATGTGTGCCTCTGCTCCACATGCAATGAACGTAAAATCAGCGGAATATCTAATAAACTGTCAGAATTCGTCTTGAATGCCGCCATGATTGGTCGGTCGTAGAAGACCTGATTGGACAGCAGATTTATCGTCAAGATTTAAAAGTTGCACTGATTAATTGGTCGGTCGTGGAAGACCTGATTGGACAGCAAGTTTATTGTCAAGTATTAAAAGTTGCAGTGATTGGTCGGTAAAACAGCCAATCAGCGGACACCCACCTGTCCTCGGAGAGCTTCCACTTGCTGCATAAGCCGTTCTCTGTTGCCCTGCCCCTCGTCTACTTCTCGACCAAGCGCTTCTAGGCGTCCCTGCAGCCTCTTTCTCAACGCCTCGTTCTCCTCCATCTTAGCACGGTACTCCTCCGCTCGCTGAATCGTGTCCTTCTTTTCCTGTTCCGCTCGAACGAGTTGCTCTCGCATCTGCTCAGCCTGTAGTGGAGCAGTAAATCGTTTATTATTTGCGGCGGTTGATAAGACTCGCGTTCAAAAGGAATCAACTGAGAAATATTGACTATATAAGCTTTGTAAATGCTGGGATGTGATAATTGATGATGGTCGATGATAGTGATAATGATGTAAGTAATGATGACGATGATGATGATGGTGGTGGTGATGGTGATGATATGATGGTGATGGTGATGGTGATGGTGATGGTGATGGTGATGGTGATGATGATGATGATGATGATGATGGTGATGGTGATGATTATGATGATGATGATGATGATGATGATGATGATGGTGATGGTGATGGTGATGGTGATGGTGATGGTAATGGTAATGGTGATGGCGATGATGGTGATGGTGATAATGGTGATGACGATGATGATGATGATGATGATGATGATGATGATGGTGATGGTGATGGCGATGATGGTGATGGTGATAATGGTGATGATAATGGTGATGATGATGATGATGATGATGATGATGATGATGATGATGATGATGATGATGATGATGATGATGATGATGATGATGATGATGATGATGATGATGATGATGATGATGATGATGATGATGATGGTGATGGTGATGGTGATGGTGATGGCGATGATGGTGATGGTGATAATGGTGATGATAATGGTGATGATGGCGATGATGTTGATGATGATGATGATGATGATGATGATGATGATGATGATGATGATGATGATGATGGTGATGGCGATGATGGTGATGGTGATAATGGTGATGACGATGATGACGCTGTTTCCTATGATGATGGGCTTGTGAGGGGATTTAAAACAAACCTGGTCGACTAAAGCAGTCTTGCTTCCCTCAAACTGATCAATTCTTTTGACTGCAGCTTCAAGTTCAGCTACGACCTACAACAAGAATTAGCACACAATCTTCACCACTGACTTAGCAAGAACAAAGAATCCAAGTAGTTGACGAGTTGAAGTAGAGCTGCCGATAACGTCAGCATCAAACCAACACAAAATGGCTAGAGATTTCCCTTTCGTTTCTCTTACTAGTAGTGTGACACCTGGCACAACAAACAAACATTAATTACAAAAAAACAAACAAATATTCGAAAGACACTTGAACGCCACCATGCAAATAGCTATAACGTTGATTGTCAACCTATGAACGCCAGTGTGGCTATTAAACGATCAAATCTGAAAAAAGCTATTTCTGTAAGCGGTGTACCTGTCTGCGCTCTCTCTCGGATTCTTCCAAGCGAGCAGAAAGATCGTTTACTCGAGACCCGAGTACCCGCTTCTCATGGTGGCTTTCCTCTAAAGCTCTTCGTTCACTTTCGAGCTCACTAGAAAAACAAACACAACTTGCTAAAAAGAGAAAACAAACGTCTGCAAGGCATACAAGTGGCAAACAAGAAATGAATTTTTGCGTGCTACA
The DNA here is from genome assembly GCA_964036295.1 of Plumapathes pennacea. NCBI lineage: Eukaryota > Metazoa > Cnidaria > Anthozoa > Antipatharia > Myriopathidae > Plumapathes > Plumapathes pennacea. Next base: position 4,471,351 of record OZ038470.1, read on the forward strand.
CCATTACGGGTTGCTTACCTGGCCACTGATCTAATCTCGTCTTTTAGTTTGTGTCCATTCGCTTCATCTAACAGAGTCTTCGACACAAAAGAAAATAAAGCCATTAATGAATTGTTTTGGTGAATAGCAGAGGGCGTCAGGAGAATAGATTGACCCGCGCTACTGTGGACCACTTGTAGAAGCCTTTTCTTTGACTTAATAGATTTGCTTAAACGAGATCGATCAATCTGTGATTTTAGAATATCAGCCTGAAGTTTAGAACTATTTCACTCAAGTTTTGTAAAGATATACTTCGCTTTTCGTCTTCGGATAGATGGACGCTGCGAACAAAATACATTTTATTCAGCGATATTAAACTTTTGTCCTTTTTATTACATATTTTGGTCATTTATGTATTCTAGTTTAAAATAAACTTTATTTGGGAATGGTATCTCCCTTCTTTAATTACTGCGCATTTGGTTTATTTTTGCGAGTCGCGTTGCGTTTATCATTCCCGTAAAACTCCCAGGAATTGGAGGTAGCTGCCCGCGTTACTCCTCCAGGAGTTTAGATCGAAAGCAACCACCATCTAACTACATTACTTTAATGCGGAGGAAAATAATAGCTACTCTCGGAGCTACTCTAGTCTGTGTAGGTGTTATCTGGAGGAAAACAGGAGAAAAGACACAAAAGAAGCGTATAACGTATGAACACAAATGGTAGTGTGAACGTAGAGGCAGATGAAATACCCCATTCCCAGGTCGCTTTCTTTCATCTGTAAAGAAAGGGGTCTGGAAAGGGGGGCTGATAAAAACCCACGTGGTCAACCTGATGTCCACCAATCAACTTTCAAAGCCTATTCTGCACCTCTTTCAGTAAAACCAGTTTGGACAATTTGGACATCAAAGCTTCGGAAACTAGCCCACCCCAACCATTTCGGTTTCAAGACTGCCTCGGATATGAGAAATGAATGAAATATGAATGTTTACCCTGACATTACGCAACTCGCTGGCCAACTGACTGACATCCTGCTGTTTTTTCTCCCACGTTTCTCTTTCTGAGCGCATCTGAATAAACCACCAGAACAACCACACAGCACAGCTTAATAAAACAGCACAACACTCTAGGAAACCTCCCATATAGAGAAACACAAAAATATCATTGAAATGATGCTTTAAAATTCCTTCAACTGAAACGTGATGCTAAGCAGGCGAAGTTGCTCTGGAAAGTCTTAATATTGAATAACGACAAATTTTACCCTTTTTCAAACGCAAACTTCAAAAGTTTTTAGAGAGTTCCAATGATGCCTTTGCATTTCCTGCGCCGTGTGCATGTTTTACCATAATTTCAGTAATCTGAGCGGGTCCTATTTTAAGCCTAAAAGCCACAAAAGTGTTTGAGCTCATCAGACTATAAATTTCTCCAAGACTATTCGCACATTTTGTTCAAAGTTAAGGGCCTAGATCTCAGGCTTTAATAAGGCTTACTGGTACCTCTTGCTGAATTTCTCGTAACCTGCCCTCAATTTCGTCTTGTTGGGATTTCTGAGCAGCTTGTAACTACAGTACAGGCAACAAGAAACACCCAATGTATGAAAGCGACTGCAGCCTAAGCATAACGAACTTTTACTCAAATTAAATGGCATTTTGTTACATAGGAATTAGCTGAACACATTATTGGATTATGTTATTGCATTACGAGATTAACCTGTGAGCTCAAGTGAAAGGATTAACTAATCTAACTAAAATGCTAATCTTATTAACATTTTAAGGATTAAAAGGTTACTGGCATCGCTATCAAAGAAAATAATTCTCTGTTTTAGCAGCAATGTTATCAATTTGAAGATTAGTGCAGATTTTAGTTGGCATATATTAGCACAAACGTCTTAGCAATTTACAGTCATTAATTAGCCTGAACATTATGCCATAAAATGACCATAAATGTGCCAGAGGAAAAACGTATGCAAAATTGTATTACTTGTGGGGCTATGTATACATCTACTGCAACAAAATAAACCAGATCCACTGTAATATGAACCAGGCATACGCTCCCATTCAATCTGATTTTGTGTTGTAAAGAAGGCATACTGGAGTGCACGGAAGACACTTGGAAGGGTGGTGAAACTTTACGGCACATCTTTTTCGAGGAAGAATTATGCCAAAAGACAACCTCACTTTGTGGTGATGTACTGTAATGTCTGTACTCTAGTGTAACATGGACCAGAAATACTACATACAGTGCCCTAGTCCATAGAGTCTGTTATGATGTTGGGGTAATATGGCACGACTTTGCATGGTAAAGAGGGCATTTAACCCTTTCACTCCCAAGAGTGATCAACTTCAATTTTCTCCTTCAGTTTCTCACTAGAGTTATATTACAGTATGGAGAACTTGGCTTTTGATACCATGCTCAGATAAAAGCTGATTGAAGTATTAGTTCTCACTACATCACTCATAAATTTTCTTCTTGAGAGGCTGAGAGAGTCTGCAGTTTGATCTTGGGAATGAAAGTGTTAAAGAGTGCATGTGCAGAAGATAGATTGATGAGCCTTTTCCAGGACGGATTATGTCTCCTCACCTGGTGACGTAATGTTTCAAGTTCTCGTTCTCTGTCATTTGCTAGTCTCTGGCTTTCCCGCAACACATCTCGCTCGGCATCCAAACCCTGTCAAGAATGTTGTGTTGGACAGTCCAGATACCAAGATGTTTGCCACTCAAAATTAAAATTGCAAGTCTTCCACCAAAATATGTTATTCATACAGTATATAGAATCAACAGCAAATGTAATGGCATCAGTAGAGTTTACTAAAATTAGACTGCCCAGGAATGACCAATTTCCTCTTCCAATCTCTCACCAAAGATAAGTCTTGAGAACTTGGTTTTTGATACCTTGCTGAGATGAAAGCTGATTGAATTATCGATTCTCAGTGCATCACTCATATATTTTCCTGCTGAATGATGGGGAGAATTTGCACTACAAGGGTAAAAGGGTTAAACCTTCACCTTTACAAGGACTTCTGCCTGTTTCCTACTGGCCTCCTCTGTGTCATGAAGTTCCCTCAGCAGCCTTGCTCTGCAGTAATAAGTGAGACTATTGATTAGTAAATGACTGACTCAAGCTATGACAAGTGTGTGCATATAAAATATATTTAGGGATGTATTGAATATAATACTCACAGAGGGGCACTAAAACAGGAAATGGGGAATGAGTGTAAAGAAGTTGACAGAGCTAAATCTCATAGAGTTATAGGTTTATGGCTAGGATTAGTTCAATCAGGCCCTTTCAAAATATGAGTTTTACCTCTCTGAAGGCTCATTTCGGGACCCAGCTCCTGAAAACCAGAAACAAAAGGCACAAATTTTAAAAAGTGGTAACTTTGTCTCTCAACAAACTGTTTCATTATAGGATCTTCTCAAATACTCTGACCCTAACCCTAACCTCTCTGTCGTTCCAGCTGTCCTGTCAGCCGATTCTGTTCACTCTTCAGGTCCATCACAGCTTCTCGTAAGTCATCAATCTGTTGGAAGTAACCAAGGTAAATTTCTTCTTTTACTACATAATAGTTACAGTAAATATTTCAGCTGTATATACTGAACATGTATGTGGTACTGCAGTATGGAGAAAAAGGCAATATCTTTTAGTTTTAAAGTTGGTCAAACTAAATATTGTTTTATGCACATTTTCCCTCGCACTACTCATTCATTTTGGTCAGGGAATGTTGGGAGAATTTTGAATCCCAGATAATTGAGGACTATTAAAATCAATAATTTCTTTATGATTATGAAATGCATGTAAAGTTTTAGAAAGGGTGAACATATAGTATACCATAACATGTCAAGCAGAGATGTCTGTATATGTACTGTATCTTACATCATCATTGAAGCGCACAGAGCCTCTTCGTCTTGGTCTAACAGGTTCATCTTCAGACTAGAGGAGACAACTCCATGTCATTTCTCAAATGTGACTATAAACATAGCACCACAACATGTATAAAATACAATCCTGCCTGAGAAAAAAACATTTCTAGTACATAATAAAGAGCTCTCCTTCCCCCAATCTTTGCCTCATGCATCCAAATCACAGAAAAAAAAAGATATTAAAACTTTGCAACAGGTGCTAGCTGATCAAACTAATGATTCTCACTACATCACACATACATTTTCTTCTTAAATGGCTGAGAGAATTTGCATCACCAGAAAGCCTTTAAAGATAAAAACTGCTGCCTAAAGGATGCTTCACCTGAGAAGAAGTAGGTGTGGCAGGAAGACGCCTTCGGCGCATGCTCCTTTCTTTCCTCAGAAGATCTGCAGACTTCTCCAGCTCTGTCCTCAGCTACAGATCCATACAAAAAACACTCAACCAATGCAAGCTAAAGCTGTAGTTTGACTATATGCACTAAGTGTATACCCCATTCAACCCCTAAATCTCTGGCCAAATGGACTTCCAAGTCCAGCAAACTCAAGCCTAGAACTTTGCAACTTTGGTTCAAAGTGAACTTTGGTTGACCACCCCCACTTGGCTTGACAGTGGCTTGATCTCAAATAAAAAGGCATAGCAAGTGCTTCATTTTGGGCCCAACCACCCTATACAATGCACAGAGTAAGATATTTGAAGAAATGTGTCATGTTGTTGAATATTACAATATCCTGCCAGACTATTCTAAGAAAAATTGTACCTTTTCAATTTCCTCATCTTGTTCAACATTGATGTCTCTGTAGTGCTCCAGCATGCGGTCAGCAGTTGATAAAACCTCTGTGGTGGCCTGCAGTGATGCAGCAAGATCTTCCACTTTCTCGGCAACATGACTGCCTGCCGCTCCGCTAGACATCCTGGACCTCAAGGTACTGCCTCGTACTCCTGACCGAGGAGGCGGCGGTCGAAGGTGGCTCACCCGCAAGGTACTTCTTCTGCTCGTAGCAGGCACTGCTTGATCATAACTGCCACGTTCTTCAGCTTCATCCCAAGGTCCGGTGTGGGCCATCCATCAAGTATAACCTGCGAAGAATTTACACAAAACACTTAGATATAAAAGCATATTGATATAATGTTATATTTTAAGTAGTTTATCTATTTATATTCGACATATTGCTTGCAATTTTGTATTGTGTATGCATATATACAGTAATTCAAAATACTTTCAATATTCAACAAATTATCTTGTTTTGATTCCCAAATATTAAAGCATTATCGTCATCAATCAGTATATTATTCTAAACTAAATACAGTACTTGATTACTGAATTATTTCTTACAAATTAAAGTAACTTATATACTTGACACTGTTGCAAATGAGCCTGATGGCAATATCACAGAAAACTATGATTAGGTATTTTCAAATTTGGTTCTGTTTGTACATGTTACAGCCACAGTTATGAATTTCTTTACTACCCCAAGTGTGACTACTAAATCTTGCATCTCGTCCTTGAATTATCAATACAATGCCCAAATAAAATAATCATATCTATATATAGATGGCGTAAAACAAGTTTTCCCTCTTTTTGCAGACCAGGCCTTAGGCCAATATTACTTTGTTTTTAACCCACCTCTGGTTTTCCTTTTTAATCAATTTTAAAATAAGACAGTAACCATGCTTAATAGCTTTCAAATGTATAACAAAAGCAATAATAGATGACGTAAGTCAGGTAAGTATCTCAAATAGAATATAGATTGATTCCATACAAATTTGTTATATTCTCAAACAGTTTTATATATTGATGCACATGCAGATTAATTAACTGAACTTGGCCTCCTACAAAGTCCTGGGGGCATGATTTAAAATTAACCAAACAACCTATTGTTTCATCCTCTATTTGATGACATGGTTGAATGCCTCTCACCACAATACTTAAAACCGAAAATAAACACCCATCTTTTCTAAAGCCCCCACATATCGAAAACACCACACCAAAGATATCCGAAATCGCAAAGATCTCTATCTTTTATAAGAATTTTATGTACTTTGGAGCATGTTCAATGTTGTGCAAATATTTCCGGAAATCTAGAACAATAAAGAATTATTCTGCTCGCCATGTAACGTACTTCACATTAGAAGTGGAGTATTATTAATTATAGTTTAACTAATCTCCGTACTTCACGATCTTTGATCCGAGGCAAGTCGGACAGTGGATTTAAATAAATTTCAACTCTCTACTTCAGTCTGCTCTTAATCCCTGTCTAAACTACCTTTTCAATACAGTACATTTGCATCCACGTACCATAAACCGATCGATTCAAAATAAACGAGAACCAGAAACCACAAATGTAAGAACACGCCAAAAGATCGGACCACGATGCATCCCAAAACGAAAGCATTATGGTACAGACAACTTTACTACATAATTATACAGAACTCTCTCCGGTCATTCGATATTTTGTATTCGCAGAACTTAACTCGCCCAACTCGTACACCGCTACGCACGGCAACCCATTCAATCAAATACAGATCGAATGGATCGAGAGGTAACCCCTGCTAGACGAAGCCCTACTCCTGTTTGTAAATGAGTTTGTTTACACTCAATTTCGCAAGCATTCAAACAAAATAACCGCCCTTGTTTAGTACAATACGTTTACGTCTTAACGACCTGATACTAAAATTATACCAGCTGAAATATTAAAACCAGCTGCATACGATTTAGCAACAAGCGACTGCAATACCAATGCTTGACTCAGCTGGTTAAGGCGATGAGTTGTAGATCGAGGTGCGAGAAACAACAAGCCTCAAGAATAAACAAAGCGCTTGCATAGTTGTCCAAAATCTAGACCACCGTGTTGAAGAAAGACAAACTTTGAGCCTGATGCCTCGAAAACAACCAAGATATGACAAGATGCACTGATTTTTCAGGGCATATTGTCCGTTCCTGATCACTTACAACTTTACAAAACGAGACACAAACAGCTCAGTTATGTTCTATTCAATTTACGATTGTAAACACAGACACTTTTTACACGTGAAGAACTGAATTCCGATGTGCGTTAGATTAGCAAGCGAAAGCAGCTGCGAAAATTGAGCAACCGGCGTTCACACTTGGCCTCCCGATACTGACTTTCCTATTTTCATAGCGGAAAACAAGAAAACAATACCTAATTTAGATTAAAATAGCCTTATCTTCAAACCGTTGCTTACCTGGTGGTATAATATATGGTATCGGATGTCAAATCCAAAGCGGCTTGTTTTCGACGTGCAAGGCTCAGACAACACACCAGTTGCACAGAGACAGAGTCCTGTATACTTTGGGCAGATTGAACCTGAATAATAAAGATCAACGCCTCATCAATTCACATGTTTTGCCGTTACAAAGCATACAATGCGGGCTTACAAACAAAAGTTGAAAAGTAGCGCGCAAAATTTGCATATCCGCTCTCACCCATGACTTCAGCGGTAAACCGCTAAAGTTACTGCGGACTCACTAACGTTGACGATGCATGACGGGAAATATCGAAAGTTGAAGTAAAACAACGAAAAAAACTAAAAAAGATACGGTGTGCAATGAACTGTTATCCTTAAAACTCTTCATTTTCACCAATTTATTTCTGAATACTATTCCATTATCCCTCTATCTCGTCCCGGTCCTTCGCACCTAATCTCTGTTCCTCAGCCGCAGAGAGCGTGTAAATTATTTCGAAGAAACCTCTCGTCTCCCTCCAGTCCCTCGCACTTTACAGACTCCACCCATGACACCCCGGATGAGACATTCCCATGGTAACCAGTACCAACAAACCAACGCCAAAGAATCGAGGGAACAAAAAATATATATTTGTATAAAGGCCAGAACAGCCGTGACGGGCAACTGTGTTTTTTTTACTTTTCAGAATTAAAAAAAAAAAAAAAAAAAAAAAAAAAGAATTAATGAATGAAAAAAGAAGTAAGCAAAATTGTTATTGGCCGAATGATGTATCAGGCTTCTTGACGTAGATCAGTAATTCACCGACTAACATTGTTGACCGTATTTTGTAACTCAGAATAAGCGCGCAAAGTTGTTTGACCCGAGCAAGACTCAGTGTAAAAAAGTTGGACTCCTCAGCTAAAGGCATAAACTATATCAAATCAACTCACCATTTCTTTGGCGGCACTCTAGTAAGTAGCTTTAAAAAATGTATGAATCGTGTTGTATTTCCTTTGACTCAGGAGTTTCATTTTTGTTTGTCCATTTTCTGTAGTGGTAAATTGCCTCCGTTGCTGTGAGAAAAAAAAAGGGGGGGGAACCGCGGGAGTCGTGTGTAAAACACTGAAACTGAAACTCGTTGTTGTTGTTGTTTTTCAAGGTTTAGTATGATTCGAGCAAGCAACAATTTTCAGCAAAACTATGATGCTATGCTGGCAAGAAAATCAACACTGGTAACTCCCTCCCCCGAGAGCGTCAACTGCCCGGGTCGCAGTTTTCTATCAGTTTTAGATCTACCCCCAATTCCAAAAGGTCGATTCAGTTTAGTCGCACATGCACCGTTTGGCTATCCTGATCCTTCCCTGTTCAGTGATAAAGGCGAACCTTGGTACTCGTCAGACCAGTCTGATACCACGTCGAAACAGCTGCTCACCATGTCCGAGTTGGTCGACGCGGCCAGGAAACGAAACATTGAACTGGGTGTAATTATGCCGCCAAATGTGTTGGCCGATCCTGCCGCCAGATTTCCACCACAATTTCCGCGCACTGAAACTAGCAACTGAGAAGTCACAAGGCGACAATATTTCTACTGCCTTTTGCGGCGAAGAAAAGAAGAGGGAAGCGTTAATGTGATTTATGTTTGTCTTTTTATTATTATTATTTTTGTTTTATCTTGATACTGTTCCGAGTGTGCTCTGCTGATTCTAGCGCCGCGTTAGTCGAGCGAAAGCGCAAAAAACGTATGTGAATTAACCTTAGCCAGTTGATGTGGGAAATCTGAACACCGCAGAGGTAAGCATTTCATCAAAAAAAAAAAAAAAAAAAAAAAAGAAGAAAGAATGAAAACGAGGTCGGTTTCTACTGTAATCCAGACCAAATCGGACTCCACTCAATCCTATTACCATTATCAATTTTGAGTATCGGATTATGATCATCAACAAAATCAAATTTTGTACTAAGATAATTTCATGAATAGCAATAGTGAACTTTTTGACGTTTCTTTCAGCTTAAATTAAGGTTGAATTGTGCCGCGGGTATTTTGACCCCTGTGCTATTTTATTAAGATTAATAGCGGATGAGTTATATGAGGTTGAGGGATTGATCGATTGGCGAAGTGAATTATAAATTAAAACGGTGTGCGTTAGTACGTGATTGTATGCTGCAGCGCTAAAATGGATCTGTGTCAGGGCTTGTATTCGTGTAGGGAACATTGTCGGTAGGGAGACATGCAGTTGGGGTCGGTAATCCACACGTGTGTTGGGCAACAAAGCTGGGGACGGGAGTGCTTGACAAGTTTTGAGCTAAAAGAAGCTTTTTAGTTGGTCTTTGAACAAAATCGTTCAGTTTGTTGGCCAGTAGGACGAAGAAAAAAAAAGGCTAATCCTGGATTAACTTAATAAGTTTAAAAACAACTGGGCCCAGATAGTTTAAACGGGTTGATGTATTAAGTCACTTTGACAAACATGCACAGCTAGTGCCAAATGGTATTATTGCGTTCGACGAAGGAGAACGCAACCCTAATCTCAACTGGTGTGGGTTCCATGGGGTCGATGGGATACGTGTCACGTGCTTTCGGCCAGCGCGAAGAATCGAGATTTTTTCGTTGGGCGATGTTCCAAATCTGCGCCATTTTGAATAATTACTATAAGCGCTCTATGTCGCACGAGTGGCTCTGAATGATCACACTGAGGTCTATCAAAGGCAAAGACAGCTACTTTTCACTGAAAGTAGCCAATATCTGGGATAATAAGGGCAGCACGACAGCAAGAATTCCACAGAAAAATGAAACTCGACTCGCGACTGCCGTATTTCAGCTTCTGCGTTGATGAAAATATACTCAATATGCAACCGACACTTTACTTATGTTCCAGATACTTATCTGGAAGAAATATACGGCTTTGTGGAGACATAGGTATCGCGGTGATTCAATCGCAAGCCACAGGATGGTCGAATTGTGAAACTCTCGTGTGCAACTCAACTTATTTCTTCTGACGAAGGTATAAATCACATTTGACCATGTCTTACAATTTTCGTATATCTTCAAAAAATTAAAACAAAATAAAAAGAAAAGAAAAAGAAAGAAAGAAAAAGTTTTGGTTTAATATTGCTTGGCCGGGGTTCGAACCCGGACCGCACGGTCTTCGTGCTGCTCACTTCCGGTTTCAGACGAAACCCACGAACTTTTCGAGATCGTTATAGGGAAAAGCATTTTAGAACAAAAACAACTCCAAGCAAAGAGAAGTCGAACGCACCTGACTAATCTCTGATTACTACTAGTTTACCAACCGTATCAGTGAGTGTCTGTCAAGTAAAAATCTCTCTGAGGGGCTCGGTTTTGTTTCTACATAATTGCATTCTAATCAAAGAAGCAGTCCACTCCACCCTACCTGCCAAGCTTCATCATCAGGTGGTCCGCCAGTATATCTGGGCCTCGCAAACTGCGCACGATTGTGAAAGTGGCTTTTTTTTCACTGCTTTCGTCACCCCCTGACAGTAGAGCATGGGGTATAGTCTGTAGCATAAATATTCAGTTGTGCTGCAAAATTGCGTAATAAACAAATTTAGAAACATGTCATTGTGTAGGTCGCATCAACACCAAATTCCAACTCCTTTTCTTTTTCAGTAATCGTTCCTTCAATCATGCCCCCCCCCCTCCCCCTCTCTCCCGCGAAAATGAAAAGCACTATAACATTATTGTATCATTGGAAACGCCATTTTTACACTCAGCAAAGATAACGACATTGAAAACTTTTTTGCGCCATACTCATGTTTAATTTTCCTCCCATAATCACAACTGAAGTACCCCCCTCCCCCCCCCCCCCCCCCCCCCCCCCCCCCCCCACCACACACACACAGACCCTAATAAGATTTTAGTATGGGGGAGGGGGTTGACATCTTTGTAACACATTCTGTTTTCACAACGACACTGCTGGTAAAAAAAAAAGAAGGGAAAAAGACTGCAACTGCAAAAACTGCATGTTTATTTTTCATTTACATTGTCAGCATGTAATGCTGCTAACACAGCCATTGTTATTTGAGCATGCTCTTGCCCTAATAAGTGGGAACAGCATGGACTTTTAATTTAACTGACCTTCAAGTGGCGAATTCTTCATCAGTTCAATAACTGACAGCTTGCATTAATTGTCTAGCTAGCAGACAAAAACTGATGATGCAATATTACATAATGGCCAAGGGCCTGATGAAAAATAATTTGGCAGCTTGCCCATACATAGCCATGGGTTACTTGCCCAGACACTTCAAACATCTTTATTCTGAGCAAGTTTTGGGCAAACCTACACAATGGGAAAGTCTGGTTGCCCCGGGGACTGGTCATGGCTTTGCCACGCCCTGATGACTGTGGCTTTCATAGATGCTGCTGTTAAATTTAAAAAAGCAGAGCATAAGGACTTTGCCTTGTTCTCCATTTGTTGGACTGAATTTAACAAATATCTTGTGCTACAGAGAATGAAGTTTAGCAAAGTTAACTTGAACTGCAATGATCATTTCAAAATTCTAACAATAGAAGCCCATACTAAATCCTATTTAAGACATGCCTTGAGCATCTGCTATCTCTTGGCTGTCGCATACAGTCGAATGTAATCCTCTACTTGTCTCCCAAAAGATTCCTGTAATTAGATAAGCAGAATAAATAATTAGCAAGTTGGACCAGGGTGATATAGCAGGAGAATAGGGCACAAAGGCCATGGTGGTAACGGGCATTACCCCTTGATCTACCCAAAAAAAAAAAAAAATTGTGAGCCCAAGTAATAGCAGCCATGGACAGCTGTTTCGGTTACTTGGATAAGGCCGAAACAGCTGTCCATGGCTGCTATTACTTGGGCTCACAATTTTTTTTTTGGTAGATCAAGGGGTAATGCCCACTACCACTGCGGCCTTTGTGCCCTATTCTGTGGCTTCAGCTTACCAGCACATTGTGCAGTATTCTGATATAGCAGGGTTGTCCGATGAATGTACATTCTGAAGCTTAAAATTTTGTTTTGTAAAATTACATTAATAATTTCTTCTCACCAATTTTCCAAAAAGAAAATATAAAATAGTTTCCACATTATCTGCCCTCCCTGTCACTTGGAAGAAATGTGAGCCAAACATGCATAAAACAATGTGATACCAGCTCTTAAGAGAACTAGATTAACTGTGTCGGCGTGGTGATAAAAACACTGGTGTATCAACTGAAAGTTGATCGGGGTACTGGAATGCTGTAAGAGTAACAGTACAGCTGTAGCTATAAGTAACAATGCATAAAACAATTCCCACATCCCACTTCATTGGTAAAGTCCACCTCAGGAAATTCCTGTTTACCTTATTCCTGCTATACTGCTCTGAGGCTTCCACATTTAAAGGGTCATCAAAATTGAGTAAGTCCTACAAAACAGGAGGAGATTAAATTATAAAATGACCAGTAATCATTTTACTGGTACATAGAGCCCTTTTCAGTTGACTGTCAAAAGTTCAATAGAGTATCAAACTTAAGTTGAACTTACTAAAAATAGAGAGTTGAGACCCCATACAACATCCTGCAAAATATAAAATGGTACATAAATGGAAGAAGACAACACCATTCAATTCTGAACTTACACCCATTCATGGAAAGTATATTTGGCTGAATGATGTAAAGATAATTGTTGGTAATTTAATGCCAAAAGGTCATTTTCAAGATGCCTGCTGTCTCTGCTGCAAAAGAAAACCTTTCTTACAAAAAAAAAAAAAAAAAAACAAAAACAAAAAACAAAAAAAAATAAAGTCTATTTGGCACATTGCTTATTTTCATCCAGATCAAACTCATTTTCATAAAAAAATGGTTTTGCACAAGGCCTCATAAGTTTTGAAACAGAAGCAACAGGCATCTCGGAAATGGCCTACCAGTATCTCTCCTTGGGTATGCCCCTGGTGAGAGAATAAAGAAAATGATTAAAATTGACAACAAACTATAAACTTTGTATCAGCATGCCTTAAGTTTTCTTGTTGGTGCCCATCCTGACCCATCAAGTGTGTGCTCTCGTAAAAGACTGAAACAAACGAATCTTCATGAATAAGTGATATTAGAATATACCACACAAGTGAATAGTGCTTTTCGCACGCTCTGATTGGCCCCTCAATCTTGGAATATCAATTACTATTCACCTCCGGCGGCTTCCGGTAAAACAAAGTGGCGCGCGAACCCAATTTTTGCCTACTTTAGTCGGAAATAAAATAGCTATTTGGGAGTTGGCTATTAAACTTGTGTGGTACACTTCGGCAAATAATTATTAACTGTAAACAAACAGCCTGAGTTATACATAAAATAGTAAAAAAACTAATAAATTACACAGTCACTGATAATTAAATACAGATGCAGATGATTTGCTACACCACTCTTTTCCAACTCTATTTTAATTGTTCCAGTCTTCCACAGCAGAAAAAGTCATTTTCACTAAGTGGACACACAATATTCAACCATAAATCATATTAGTATGAACTAGAAACTTCAAAACTTTCTTTTATAGTGAAACTAATCCATGTGGGCAAACATGACATTTATGATCTCAAAGAATACTCTCCTTCTTCTTATTGGTGGAAAACTAAAACATTTCAAATGCACTCTCCTATTGCCTATGATTACCACTAGTTATGTTGCTCTCATACACAAGCAATCACTACAGTGGCCTAGCCACAGGCTAGCTACTATATCTGATAGTGACAATACATTACAAGATCATCACACCTAATGGTACCTCTGAGAGTCTTACCTCAAACAGACTTCACCGGTTTCAGTGATGTTGGGGTGCCATATTTTTGTTTGACAAGTAACATTGGGAGGCTGTATGCAAATACATAAAATTAGTACCAAATCGCTGCCAGTATACATGCCCAAGCCTTGCATCTTCAAATGCAGAACAGAAAAACCAAATTACTAGTGAGTACTTATAATAATGGTTTCTTAATCTTGTCAAGCATCTGCTTTTGTAGTCATGTAATTAAAAAAGTATATGGACCATTTCAGGCAATCTGACTGATGTTTTTTGGAATACTAGACCATTTTCTTAAGGTTTCACACACATCCAAGCTTGATGGGCCACAGCCTTCGATACGAGATATGTTAGTGAGTACTTATGTGTGAGCATTATAGAAAACAGCTTTAAAACTCAATAAAGTTGTCCTAACTCAAATAAGAGTGCAGCATAAAGCATTTACTGTCAAACACAGTCTGCCATGAAAGAGAGCTAAGAGTTGAATTTAAAAGTCTTGGCACATCAGGTTTGGATGTGTGCAGCCTTGAGAAAATGGCCTATTTATAGGGCTTGAGTAAGGATATTGCAGAATTTGACTAACCTTCATGTTGTATTCGTCAGGTACCATAACATGGAATTTAAAATGACCTCCCTTCCAGTAGCCTTCCTCTATGAGAAAACATACAAAATCGATACTTTCAGCCATGGTTCTTTAATCTATGCATACTGGTATGTCTGCAAGAATAAGGCAAGTGTTCTTGTCTGATGAACTTGGCTGAACTGATCCAGCGCTTGACATTAACGGTTGCCCGCTTGCCCGGGGCAACCAAAAACTTTTGGTTGGGCAGGTAAATTCTGGGCCGGGCAACTAGAAATTATGAAACTTTTTATTGCTTGAAGTCAATCTACAGTATGAAGGGCAACCAACCTAAAACCTTAATGTCGAGCACTGTGATCCAAACCAAATTTGCAATGCCCAATTTACATGGTGCAATATTATTATTGCTACGGATTGTTGCATGTGACCATCACAAACTGCACGTGGTAAGGCAACTGATTTTCACCTTACGACTTGTGTTGTACGAAAGTCACATGAAAAATCCTCTAAAAGAATTTTGTAAATGGGCCTTTAGCTACTGTCAGTAGATGTTTCAAAATTCATGTTTCCAAGGTTTGCAAGTGTAGCTTAACAGGGCCATCTGGTAAAATTTATATTACACTCAAGTGTGGCCTCCAGAAAGAGCCTTTCACAAGGCACCCAATGTAAAACAGGTGTGTATTTGTAGGCTAACCTTAGTAGATGGGGTAAATTTGCTTTACAACACAATCTTCTTATGTATTTTTATATATACCTGGAGCTACAAACAAGTAAAATTCACTGAGAATATTGGGGTCTTTAAACTCCACCTTACATGTATCTGAGGATAAAAAAGAGAGATGTAAACAGAGCAAATAGAATGAAACAATATAAACATCATCAACAACAACAACAACAACAACAGCAATTTACAAAATATTGTTTGTTTTTGTTGTGTCATTTCGGCCTGAACTGACATATTACTGTGTTTATTGGCTGTCTTTGGACCACGAAAATCCCAAAATGGCTAACGAGGAACCCTATAGGAAGGAATAGTACGTTGCGTCTTCACTATAATTCCGGTCTTTCTAAACGTCGTCTAACAATATTATGAAAGTCATCGATGCAATTAGATTATTGCAAGAGACGATCGACCTCAAAAAAGTTAACTTACCGGAGAGATTTTCTTCAAGCTCTGTTACTTCTGAAAACAATATCCAAGCGTTACGAGAGAGCATTTAAAGCTGACATTGTACAGACAGGGCTACAAGTTACAGTCATAAACAGAAAAAAGTGTAACCTTTCGTGAGCAACATGTCTCGAATGGAAACTCTCCTCCCTTTTGAAGAACTGGGTGTGAGGAGGCCTTTCTCTTTCTTCTCCTGTTCTTCTTTGATTTTCTTTGCCAGAGTTATCATCCCTAAGATCCGGCCTCACGAAACATTTGGTTTGAGAGCTCGCGACTTTACAAAGTTCGTCAGTTTGGGCCTCTGTACTGTCTGCAAATTTGTGGGAAGCGAATTCCCACGTAAGGATGGTTACCCCCTCCCGCAGTTTGATTATATTATGTCAGCGGTCGCCCCACTGTATTAATGACTAACCAAACGTGAAGCAGCGGTAATTTTCGCGTTGCTACGGTTTCTTTCTAGTTGCCGTTTTCTGTGTTCGTGTTAGGTAGCATCGCTCCAAAATGTAAATAAAAAAAGGATGATTTGTGAATGACTCGTTACCAGCTTCCCGCAGAGGTTCACCTCAGACCCCTCGGGGGAATGGGGACCAGCAACCTGTAGCCCCTTGGGGGAATGGGGACCAGCAACCTCAGGCTCCTTGGGAGAATGGGGACCAGCAACCTCAGACCCTTGGGGGAATGGGTACCAGCAACCTCAGACCTTACATTTACTAAATTTACACGAAACGATTTTCTATAAAAGAGTATTGTATGCACGTTTCAAATAAAACGCTTTAGGAACTTAGATATTTCATACTTTACGTCTTTCTTCGTACACGCTATTTCACTCCGATGTGGCGTTTATTTATCACTGCACTTCTGTCAGTCAGTTATTGCTGTTGAGGGGCGACCACTGACATAATATAATCAGACTGCGGGAGGGGGTAACCATCCTTACGTGGGAATTCGCTTCCCCAAATTTGTAAGGTCAGCGGAACTGCCTAGTCCCAGTCCCTTATCCCTGCTTTGGGTATATTTTGGTCTTCATGGATGAATACGTGTATTAAATATGAAAGTTTTGTTAAAGGTTACCAGCAGGGGAAGGGGCGAACATTCGTCCGCACTCCAGAATTCTTCTATGAACTTTCGTACAACAAGTTCTTCTTTTGACACACGCACCCTTCCCAGACGGCCAGCGCCAGCAGTAGGTCACATCGGCCAACGCCAGGTTGAACGAGAGGACCTGCAAACCTAGTTGCTGGTTCTTTCGGAAAACTTTCCGAATGCTCGCGACATTGAATGGCGGGTTTTTATCTCTCAACAGCAGTTTTAAATTCAGAGATCAAGGGAAGGTACGTTTTATCTAAAACGGGTACTGGGGGACTTTTCGTATTATGAAAAGAAAGGACTTGTACCTCACTTGGTCTCAGTAGATAAATATATAACCCTTCATTTTTGAGTTATCTGCACATTTTTTAATTTCTGATTACCTTTCGGACCGGAGGTTTACTTACGCCATGTCACTTCGTGCATAAAACTTTTTCTTATTCCACCTGCATGTGTAACTCTTCAATGCAATTTTTTAATAGCGCCGTAGGTGAAAAACTAGTAGTAAATGGTTTTTGATAAGTTCGGCGTAATTATGGGATCTGTATTACCTTTGCAAGTGCGCATGCTTACTGTATGACGTTCATTTAAAAATTCTTTGTGTTTTAAATAACAATGATGTGTGTATGTGCGGTAAAACATGAGTGTATTTGTTAAGTTGAGCGTTCGAATGGATGCACTAGCGACGTTGTTTGTTCGTCCGCAATACGGATCCCATAATTACTCCGAGTTTATCAAAAACCATCACTAATCACTACTAGTTTTTCGCCTGCGACGATTCAAAAAATTGCGTTGAAAAATTACGCATGTTGGCAGGTATACAGTTGAAGTTTACTGAAGTGAAACAATATCATGCTTCAACGGGATTCGAACCAAGGGAAGGTGGGTGTGGTTTGGGCGATGTTTTGTATTTTAAAAAATTAGGCGATTACGGGGAGAGTTTGACAACAAGGAGACTGCGTTTGTAGCACTGCGAACAATCATAAAGAGACGCAAGATCATGCTGCTGTCTATTGAGCCAGCATTGTGGCCCAGAGGGAAGAGGGGCACTTCCTACTGTATTGGCTATACGGAGAAACTCTGCCCGAAAGCCGAGCTCTGCGAGGGTAATAATCACGGCGCAAATGCTGTAGTATCGCGTTATTTGGAGAGTCCAAGCGGGTCGCCATCTCAAAATCTAATGTTCGGTTGTCAGTCATGGCAAAATATCCGGGACCTTTATTAGATTTCGAGATGGCGACCCGCTTGGAGCAAAACCTAAAAGATTATGCCTTAATCCAAAGAGAAACACTTCTTTTCACTTCATTTGGTCACAGAGAATGAGACGTTTATTCAATTAAATTGATACCTCAAATTAATATGATGTATATCTATAACGTATATAAGGGGTCGGTCAACCTGCAAACACCATGCACAGCATCAAAAAGTAAACACACAGATACAAGGTCTGCAAGTTCAAGATTTTATTGTTCATTCATAATCATGTTAATTTTAACGTGACGAGTACAAGCCATTATTATGTTACCTTCCGGTACGACTACGTAATTGCTCTATAACGATCTGTAATAACCTCTCCTCCTCCGCCCCCACTTAATCTCTATTTAATACTCAGTACAAAGCCACCCATGACACCTTTGTGAAATACCGTAATTGCTCTAATAAGCCCGCTCTATAACAACCCCTCGCCCTTCTTTGTCTTTCAACTGTGAGAACTCTCTAACAAGAGGGACAGTGAACGCAGTTATCGCCCCTTTCAAGTCTCATACAAGTGGCACACTGTGGTTGATAAGGAAAAGGGACATCTCAAATGATCAAGTCTCATGTAGGGAAATATCCAAGTCGGTTCTTCTTGTAAAACTCACATAAGGACGTCTCACTGCACCTATCATGTATGTCTCATACAGAAGAACCCTTTCACCCTTCACGTACAGAGAAATGACCAAATAAGGGACCGGGATATCTCCTTCACGTTAGTGTGATATAGGGTAATATTTCAGCCAACTGTTCTTGTAAGACTCATATACGGACGCCTCACTGCACCAATTATGTATGTCTCATACAGAGGAACCCTTTCACCTTTCACGTACAGAGAAATGACCAAATAAGGGACCGGGATATCTCCTTCACGTTAGTGTGATATAGGGTAATATTTCAGCCGTCTGTTCTTGTAAGACTCATACGGACGCCTCACTGCACCCATCATATATGTCTCATATAGAGGAACCCCTTGCACCCTTTAAGTAAAACAAAAACTCTTTCGGGGCCCTTCATGAAAAACTCGACACGAGGTAGCCTTTATTGGGATTCGTTATGGGGAGTTTCGATCATTGGGTTTGTGGAAATAAAGACAACGCGCGCTTTTCTTTTATTACGCCATCCGGCAGCTCCACTCGCGCGCGCACCAACAAACTTTATTTTTACCTTCTCTGCGGTCAAACTACAAATAAAAATAACAACTATACATAATCCAACTAAATGGAACCTTGTCCTGGCAAATTATTAAACTTCAAACGTCAACCCACGTGTCCTACTATACACATCGCGAGTACATCATACTGACTTAAAACTTGCTCTGTCTCACAATATAACACAAGGTACTTTTTACGGATACAAATCAGTGTTCTGTATTAAAAATAGCGTCGACATAATTTCACGTCGAATTGTTCACTGTAAACAGCGCATGAAGTAACTGATTATATAACTATAAATGAGTCTTCACTCCTGTTTAATGGTTCGTTATCCGTCTTCTGCTGTTCGAACTTTGACCTAAAAAAGACTAAAAACCGAGAACCTAGCTCCTGAATGCTATAATAAACGCATGTCATAAAGACTGATATACCTTAAACTGATTTTAGAAGTAGAACAGAACATCTTCAGTACACGTGGAAGCTACAGTTTTGCCGCCGTTTATAGCATGTTTTGATGCTAGGTTTCATGGCCTTCCATTCCTGTCACTTGAGTATTTTTGCTGCCCCATGTCATGAAGAAGTGCACCGAAGATATAAAATCAGCAAGTACCAAGTCGCCGCCAAACTTTGAAGTGTCCCGGAGAAAGAAAGACGAGGACGTGTCATGGTATTCAGTGGAGACGCGTACCAGGAAATCAAAACCGCGAAGTACAAGTCACAAGGCCAAACTTTGAAGTCTCTCGGAGAACGACAAGGAATACGCCGAGGTATTCAGTGAAGCAGCGCACTAGAAGATCAAAACCGCCAAGTACAGCGACCAAGTGTCTCGGCCGAAGACAAGGAGCAAATGGACGCGTCTTACACCTCGTGTATTACAAATGCCGTAAACTTGTGACAACTAATGTGACGTCAGCCCCACGGGGGCTCACAGAACCAATCAACTGTCCGAAATATATCAACCGGAATTCTGTGAAATGCAGGCATTCCGTGACAAAACGGGTTTGGGAGAATGGAAAGCATGTCACACAAACAAAACATACCACTCCAGATTTCACACTGGCATGAAAATATGTTGCTTTTGTGAATAAAAATTCACAGGGTACACATCTTCGTTTCGTATTTCTAGTAATTTAAATGGTCGGTAAGAAAAGCTGGACTAAATAAGACAGATATCCCCTTGCCTTGATCCAGAAAAACCCAGCTCAATCTTTACGAAGATGTGTACCCTGTGAATTTTTATTCACAAAAGCAACATATTTTCATGCCAGTGTGACTTCTGGTATGTCTTGTTTGTATGACATGCTGTCCATTCTCTTAAACCCGTTTTGTCACGGGACACCTGCATTTCACAGGATTCCGGTTGATATATTTCGGACAGTTGATTGGTTCTGTGAGCCCCCGTGGGGCTGACGTCACGATAGTTTTCACAGGTTTACGGCATTTGTAATACACGAGGTGGAAGGCGCGTCCATTTGCTCCTTGTCTTCGGCCGAGACACTTGGTAGCTGTACTTGGCGGTTTTGATATTCTGGTGCGCTGCTTCACTGAATACCTCGGCGTATTCCTTGTCGTTCTCCGAGAGACTTCAAAGTTTGGCCTTGTGACTTGTACTTCGCGGTTTTGATTTCTTGGCCGGTACGCGTCTTCACTGAATACCATGACGTGGCCCTCGTCTTTCTTTCTCCGGGACACTTCAAAGTTTGGCGGCGACTTGGTACATGCCGGTTGTTATATCCTCGGTGCACTTCTTCATGACATGGGGCAGCAAAAATACTCAAGTGACAGGAATGGAAGGCCATAAAACCTAGCATCAAAACGTGTCATAAACGGCGGCAAAACTGTAGCTTCCAAGTGTACTGAAGATGTTCTGTTCTACTTCTAAAATCAGTTTAAGGTATATCAGTCTTTTTGACATGCATTTGTTATAGCATTTAGGAGCTAGGTTCTCGGTTTTTAGTCTTTTTTAGGTCAAAGTTCGAACAGCAGAAGACGGATAACAAACCATTAAACAAATGAAGACTCATCATAGTTATATAGTCAGTTACTTCATGCGTTGTTTACAGTGAACAATTCGATGTAAAATTATGTCGACGCTATTTTTGATCCAGAACACTGATTTGTATCCGTAAAAGTACCCTGTTTCATATTGTGTAATAGAGCAAGTTTCAAAGTTGGTATGATGTACTCGCGATGTGTATAGTAGGACACGTGGGTTGACGTTTGAAGTTTAATAATTTGCCAGGACAAGGTTCCATTTAGTTGGATTATGTATAGTTGTTATTTTTATTTGTAGTTTGACCGCAGAGAAGGTAAAAATAAAGTTTGTTGGTGCGCGCGCGAGTGGAGCTGCCGGATGGCGTAATAAAAGAAAAGCGCGCGTTGTCTTTATTTCCACAAACCCAATGATCGAAACTCCCCATAACGAATCCCAATGAAGGCTACCTCGTGTCGAGTTTTTCATGAAGGGCCCCAAGAGAGTTTTTGTTTTACTTAAAGGGTGCAAGGGGTTCCTCTATATGAGACATACATGATGGGCTTAGTGAGGCGTCCGTGATGAGTCTCGCAAGAACAGACGGCTGGAATATTTACCAATATGAGACTTACGTGAAGGAGATATCCCAGTCCCTTATTTGGCCATTTCACTATACGTGAAGGGAGAAAGGGGTTCCTCTGTATGAGACATACATGATAGGTGCAGTGAGACGTTCTTATGTGAGTTTTACAAGAAGAGCCGGCTTAGATTTTTCCCTACATGAGACTTGCGTTAAGGATCATTTGAGATGTCCTTTTTCCTTATCAACCACAGTGTGCCCCTTATATGGGACTTAAAAGGGGCGATGATTGTGTTCACTGTCCCTCTTGTTTTGCTGACTAACGGTGCAAGACGTTAGAGAGTGCTGAAAGTTTCCAAGATGAAGAAGGGCGAGGGGTTGTTATAGAGCGGACTCATTAGAGCAATTACAGTACTTCACAAAGGTGCTGTAGGTGGCTTTGTACTGAATATTAAATAGAGATTAAGTGGGGGAGGAGGAGAGGTTATTACAGAGCGTTTACGTAGTCGTACCGGAAGGTAACATAATAATGGCTTGTACTCGTCACGTTAACATTAACATGATAATGAATGAACAATAAAATCTTGAACTTGCAGACCTTGTATCTGTGTTCTTTTTTATGCTGTGCATGGTGTTTGCAGGTTGACCGACCCCTTATATACATTATAGATATACATCATATCAATTTGAGGTATCAATTTCATTGAAAAAAAAAAAACCATCTTGTTCTCTGTGACCAAATCAAGTGAAAAGAAGTGTTTTCCTTTGGATTAAGGCATAATCTTTTAGGTTTAGCTCCAAGCAGGTCGCCATCTCAAAATCTAATGTCTCCAAAGGGCGCGATACTACAGAATTAACGTCGTGATTATTACCCTCGCAGAACTCGGGCACCCAAAGCTTCATCGGCTTTGTTCATATATTTTTATACCTGAGCCTTGTAAAGGGACCGGATTTCGGGCAGAGCTTCTCCGTATAGCCGATACAGTGGGAAGTGCCCCCTATTCCCTCTGGGCCACAATGCTGGCTCAATAGACAGCAGCAGATCTGGCGTCTCTTTATAATTCTTCGCAGAGCTACAAACGCAGTGTCCTTGTTGTCAAACTATCTTCGTAATTGCGTTACGGCGTTTTTAATTCAAAAGAATCCCCCAGTCCTTTTATAGAAAATGGACCTTCCTTCAGTTCGAATCGCGTTGCAGCATGTACTTTAGCTCAGTAAACTTTCAACTACTTGATGCGCTGTATTCCTGCGAGCAGTAGTATTCACAGTTAATTTTTTCTTCTTTTAATTTAAAGTTATCATTTTGCCTGGATGCACAACGTTTTAATGCAATTTTTTAAAACCGCCGTAGGCGAAAATCTAGTAGTAATTGTATCGTGATTCTGTTTGGCACAATTATGGGATCCGTATTGCGGATAAACAAACAACATTGCCAGTGCATCTATTCCATCGCTTGATTTAACAAATATAGATATATTTTACAGTACATAGACGCATCACTGTTACTTACAAGACGAATAATTTCTGAAATGAATGTTATACAGTAAACATGCGCACTTACGCAAGTAATGCTGATCCCATAATTGCGGCAAACAGAATCACGATACAATTACTACTAGATTATCGCCTAAGGCGGTTTTAAAAAAATCCATTCAAACGTTACACATGGAAGCCTCAGTTATAAAAAAAAAAAAAAAAAAAAAAAAAAAAGAAAGTGATGATAGCAAAGTACCAGTGTTCAGATAAGTCTAAAAGGAAGGGTCACACTTGTTTTACTAAGACCAACTGAGGGACTATTAGACCTTGATTTTTAATACAAAAGAATCCCCCAGCCCAATTATAGAAAATGGACCTTCCTTCAGTTCGAATCGCGTTGCAGCATATTACTTCAGCTCAACTTTCGACTGCTTGATGCGCTGTATTCCTGCGAGCAGTAGTATTCACAGCTATTTTTTTCTTCTTTTAATTTGAAGTTATCATTTTGCCTGGATGCATAACGTTTTAATGCATTTTTTTAAAACCGCCGTAGGCGAAAATCTAGTAGTAATTGTATCGTGATTCTGTTTGGCACAATTATGGGATCCGTATTGCGGATAAACAAACAACATTGCCAGTGCATCTATTTCAACGCTTGATTTAACAAATATAGATATATTTCACAACACATAGACGCATCACTGTTATTTACAAGACGAATAATTTCTGAAATAAACGTTATACAGTAAACATGCGCGCTTACGGAAGCAATGCTGATCCCATAATTGCGGCAAACAGAATCACGATACAATTACTACTAGATTTTCGCCTACGGCGGTTTTAAAAAAAATTGATTGAAACGTTACACATGCAGGTCTCACTTTAAGAAAAAAAAAAAAAAACCGATGATAGCCAAGTACTAGAATTTCGCCTACGGCGGTGTTAAAAATACAATTAAAACGTTACACATGGAGGCCGCAGTTAAAAAAAAAATGATGATAGAAAAGTACGAGTGTTCAGATAACTCGAAAAGGAATGGTCACACTTGTTTTACTAAGACCAATTGAGGGACTAATAGACCTTGATGTTTTAATACAAAAAAAATCCCCCAGCCCACCGATAGAAAACGTACCTGCCTTCAGTTGGAATCCTGTTGCAGCATATTTCTTCAGCTCAGTAAACTTTCAACTGCTTGATGCGTTGTATACCTGCGAGCAGTAGTATTCACAATTGAATTTGTTGTTGGTGTTTTGTTTAAATTTTAGATTATCATTTTGCCTGCATGCTTAACGTTTCAATGCAATTTTTTAAAACCGCCGTAGGCGAAAATCTAGTAGTAATTGTATCGTGATAGTTCTGTTTGGCGCAATTATGGGATCCGTATTGCGGATGAACACACAACATTGTCAATGCATCTATTCCGACGCTCGATTTCGTGCTTCCTGCTTATACATATATTTTGCAGCACATAGACGCATCAACGTTAATTAAAAGACGAATATTTTCTGAAATGAACGTTATACAGTAAGCATGCACATTTACGAAAGCAATGCTGGTCCCATAATTGTGCAAAACAGAATCACGATACGACTACTACTAGAATTTCGCCTACGGCGGTTTTAAAAAAGTCCATTGAAACGTTACATATGCAGGCCTAAGTTTAAGAAAAAAAAAAGATAGCCAAATACTCGTGTTCTATTACTCGAAAAGGAAGGGTTACACTTATTTTACTAACACCAATTGAGGGACTATTAGGCTTTGATTTTTTAATACAAAAGAATCGGCCAGCCCACCTATAGAATACCGTTTTACAACGGAATAAGCAAATGCTTTATGCACGAAGTGACAAGGCCGTAAGTAAACCTCCGGTCAGAAAAATGACCAGAAATATATAGTGTTGAGATAACTCGAAAAGGAAGGGTCACATATTTTTCTATTAAGACCAAGTGAGGTTCGAGACCTTTTTTTATATAATACAAAAAATCCTCCAGCTGAGACCCACCTTCCTTGGTTCAAATCCCAATAAAGCTTGATATTGTTTAACTTTAGTAGACTTTTCAACTGCTTGATGTGCTGTATACCTGCCAACATAGTATTCACTGTTAGTACTTATTAAACTATCATTTTGCCTGCATGCGTAACTCTTCAATGCAGTTTTTTAAAACCGTCGTAGGCGAAAAAATAGTAGTAAATGTTTGGCGTTAAATGTTTGTTGAGTAAGATGCCATGAGCATTTTGGCGGGAAGCCGTACGGCTGCGCATGCAAAGTGCATTTTGCCGCGCTTCATGTAAAATAAGATGGCAAGAGACTGGGACTAACAGGTTCCACTTTGGTCAGCGGATTTTGTTAGTCCCAGTCTCTTACCATCTCTCTGTACATGAAGGAATCTCCATCACTGAACGTGTACGTGGAAACAGCACAGTTTTATATCATATTTATGACCGAAAAAGACTCAAGGAAAATGATGTAAAAACAGTTTATATATCTTCACGTGGTCGATGTTTTCACTTTGAAGGATATTCGAGCTCAAACGTGCCAAAAGCCACGGCGGATTAAGTGCAAAGTTACAAGGTTTGAAGTGGTTGTGTATGTATCGCTGTTTTCTTTTGACATTTGAGTTGATTGTTATCGAGTCAGTTGGCATATTGGTTTATAGTTGTGGGAAGGGGAAGCAAGGCGGTGAAGGCCTTGACATTCATAGTGTGGGGCATTTTTTATGGGGCAGAGTATATGTGGCGTCAGGTTTGTTGGATTTGGGCATTATTAAGTTCATTGACAAAAGGGTAAAGATTGCGTGTCTGTTAGTACGATATTCGAAAAATTTATGCAATGTCATGAAAACATGGTGATCGGAGGATCAGGTGGCATTGCTGCTGCTCTCTTTGGACCATTGACATACAACATCCCACATGTATATAGATGTCTCCACAGACCAGGTGTGAGAATACTTCAATTGATTAATGTCACTTTTGAACATTGCACATTGCATTTTCAGTATCTACATCATGGCATTGCTGTATTTAGTGACTATCACAAAATATCTGACGGCAAGAAAGGAGGGGAGGGAGGGGGGGGGGGGGGGGGGGTCAGGTCATGTCCACTTTCCAAATACAACATTACTGTACGTATATCTTTGTGACAAAGGTATTAACCCTTTAACTTCCAAGCTCAAAATACAGATTCTCCAAACCTTCTCAGTAGACAATGTGTGAGTAATTAATAAGAATTGATAGTAAGTTTAATCAGCTTTTATCTGAGCAAACTGGTATCAAAAGGTAAGTTGTCCTTGATGTTTAATATATCTCTGGTCAGAAATTGAAGGAGAAAATTCAAGTTAATCACTCTTGGGAGTGAAAGGGTTAACCCTTTCACTCTGAAGAGTGTTCAACTTTAAATTTGTCCTTTGGTTTCACCAGATATATATCATACAGTAGGGAGAACTTGGCTTTTGATGCCTTGCTCAGATGAAAGTTGAGTAAAAACTCTTACTACATCTCTCATACAGTTAATTCCTTCCAAAAGTTTGGGAGAGTCTGTATTTTGAGCATAGGGGTGAAAGAGTTAACCCTTTCACTCCCAAGTTCAAAGTGCAGATTCTTCCAACCTTTTAAGAGGAAAATGTATGAGTGATGTAGTGAGAATTGATAGTTTAATCAGCTATTACCTGAGCAAGGTATCAAGGGCCAAATTCTCCTTACTGTATGATATATTTCTGGTGAGAAATTGAAGGAGAAAATTGAAGTTGGTCACTCTTGGGAGTGAAAGGGTTAATTATTTGTTCTTTCTTTCAGTGAGAATGGATGATGATCATCATATGTCAGAAAAGTCAGACTTGGCTGCCAATCCTTTCACAGCCTTATTTTCATCAATTGAGGAAGCAGAAGAGTTCAGGACAGAAAAAATTACAAAACAACAAGAGCACAAGAGAAGTCATGAATCTTCACACAGTTCCTCATTGACAATCTCACCAAAGGGAGATTATGTTGATGAAAGAGATGATGCGGAAGTGGCTAGATTGGAGAATGACTTTCTGCAAAGGGTCTTTCTTATCACAGTGCAAAGTGGTAAGTGATTCAAGTGAATTGTTGGGGTGGCTAATCTTTGTAAAGTCTTATTTGTCCTAGCCTGTATGAATGTAGATGTTCATATAGAAAATGAAAAATCTATACTTTATTAATATTTTGCTGATTGTCTGTTAATGCATGACTGTAATTCAATCACTAAAACATTTTGAAGGTTTAAAATTTAGGCAGTAAGGCTGGTCAGTCAGTCGATCTGAGTCTGTCAGTTGCAAGTGAGTGAATGAGTCAGCAATCACTTAATTATGAATCCTCCCCCCCCCCCCCCCCCACACACACACACACACACACATACACACACTCCATTAGTCAGGATTAATCTTCTACAAAATTAATCAATCTAAAAATAAATAAAGAATCAGATAATAATCATTTAGTTTTCATTACTTTTACATGCAAGTCATTTGTACAGTGTACTGACAATTCAGATGAACTGTATGACAGTCATATTGTGATTGATACGTTCATGCACAACTTCGCAGGTGAAAGCCAAACTGATTTGAAACATACTGAAGGACTGCCACGGAAATGTGTCTACTTGCAAGAAACAGCTGAAGATGTTGGGCTTCTTCAATGGACTAACATTGATGTGGTGGGTACAAACCCTGCTTCAGTTTTATAAAGTACTCTATGATACAGTGCTCGACATTAATGGTTGCCCGCTTGCCCAGGGCAACCAAAACTTTTGGTCGGGCAGGTAAATTCTGGGCCGGGCAACCAGAAATTATGAAACTTTCTATTGCTTGAAGTCAATCTACAGTCCGAAGGGCAACCAACCTAAAACCTTAATGTCGAGCACTGTGATGTGCATGTAGATTACTGAATAGTGCCGTCTTGAGATGACTTATAAAGCCAACCAAAGAAAGGTAAACTGCCATTATAACAGAAGCTGCAGGAAGCACTTTTGAGCAATCAGAAACCAAAGTAAAATATTGTGCTTGGTTTTAGTTTGAAGGAGACTCGAAAGAATTGAAACAGATACCGTCCTCACAAAGAAGTGTAATAAATCATGTCTGTAGTCATGGTTAGGGGCGGAACACAAAAAGTGGCTCTGTTTCACAGACAGACTATACCAGTGTGTAGTTTGGATGCAGTACAGGCTAACTACATACCTGTAGACCAATGCAACTTGTTCACTTCTATTAACTTCAGGCCCTAATGGAACGACTCACAATGCTCAACCCTCGATCCAATGTTGTTGCTACTGGAACTGCTCATTCAACATCCCTGCTAGCTGAGATTGAAGCTGGGGAAGCTACTGTTCTGAAATATTTGGCTGCCAGTTATAGGAGAGCACAAGAGGAATGCAAAAAGTGGAAGGTCTGTATATCCATGCATCGCCTGGACTTGTGATGATTTTTGGATTTGGAATCCCCCTCCCCTCCCCTCCTGAAAAAAATGGGCCCTGTCTCCCCTAAAAAAAAAAAAAACAGTGGAAGTTGGGCATGAGGAAATGATATTTTACCTCCCCAGACCTTTGGAGGTAGGAGGAGGGAGGGGGAGTACTGTAGGAAGAGGAGGCTGTGGAAGAGGCTGTAATCAAAGTTTTCAACTTGTCCTTCTCTTTCCCTTTTTCCTTTTGTTCTACAGGGAAAGAATGACAAGATAGTAAAGTGTGCTGAGACAGCCCAGAGTCTGGTTATTGCTTATGCTGGGTCAGTGGAGAATCTATAGCATTGTTGGAAAGCTTTCTTTTAAATGTCTGTCTTGTGAAGTAATGCTTTAGTATGTGCCCTTTATTATGGCTATTGCCTTACAAATAATTTGTTGGTCTCTTAACACCATACTTATACTTTTTGTTTATGGTAGATTGAGAGAATTAGGAAGTGGACATGGTACTGAGAAAGTAATCACACAAATTATAGTGTGCCTTTACTTGTTTTTTGTACACACAGAACCTGCCTTGTGAGTCCAGCAACATTTTTAGGTCAAGACACACACAAGCAGCTATTCAACTTGTTTTTCTCTACCCAAGGTAATGTAAAAATTATAATTAAAAATTATTATTATTAATGTAAATTATTCATGGTGTCCACTACATGATTGAATATTTGTTATTTCCATGTATGGTACCGGTTTGGTTACTGTTTTTGGTCCTTTCAATCAGGTGACAGTGTACTTCCCGATTTCTTGGACAAACTTGTGATAGAGAATGCAGGAAGTGAAGAGCTGGTATGGTTCAGTGTATTACTTGTCATGAAGAATTTAGCATACATGAGAAAGTGTTCATTTTTTTAAATTTTTTTTTGGACTTTTTTTGACTTCAAACAGAGTACCATATTTTCCCCCATATTGATGATGCTCCATGAGAAATGCAAAGACCTTACTCTTGTTACACCAGAAGTTTATCAGTACTTGGAGATGTTATTGTTCTTTGTAAAACACAAGGAACTTGTTGAGGTCAGTTTGTACTTTTAACCCATTAAGCTGGAATAATTTAAAGATAGTTGGAGTTAGTTTGGCTAGTGCACAAGTTCTGATGGCAGAACTTTCAATATTAAGGGACCACTTTGGCCTAACAGCAAAAAATTTGGATCTATCATTGCATGAAAAATGGGTGTGAAACTTATTCCTTACACAAATAATATTATAATTGCATTGTGATTGAGCTTGAATCCAAGATTAATCTGAATATATAAAAGCAAAAAATTTATTACCATGCTCCCATCAATCACATTTACAATATGGTCTTCACTTTGGCTGTGCTTTTCTTTATGAATATTGCTCTACAGGTCATGGTAAAGGCAAGCTCCTGGTTACCACCCAAAGCTGTTTCAGTGACAGGACAACACGTGGCCATATCTGGTAAGGCCTTTGAGCACCAGAGCCTGTTGGGACCCTTTTTGCAATTGACCAGCATGACCGGAGATCCAGCCAAGCCATCGGTAAGCCATGAAACCCTTTCACTCCTAAGAGTGGTCAACTTCAATTTTCTTCTTCAGTTTCTTACCAGAGATTTATCATATGGTATTATTTTGATAGCTTGCTTCAATATAAGTTGATTGTATCAGTTATTACTGTTCACTCATAATAAATCTTATATTAAAAGGCTGGGAGAATCTGTATTTTGAGCTAGCAGATGAAAGGGTGCATTTCCATACAGTAACCTTGTCTTCTGCAAACTCGCACTGATCTCCTTCTTTACAGATTGAGCTGCTTATCTTCTTTTAATAGTGGTTTATATGACACAACTGTAACCCCCCCGGGGGGGGGGGGGGGTACTCTTCAAAGTTTTGGGTGGGAGTGTGCCACCGGGACTGAAAACCCTTATCCTATTTCAGAAAAAAGTGCAATTTTTGACCCCATTTAAGACTAAACTTTGCAATTTTCAACCCTATTTCAGACTAAAATGCTAAAATGTATACCCTATTTCAGACTAAAATGCTGAAAATGATACCCTTTGGGGCAGCACATACCTATATGGCTTGGCTCATATATGGGAGTACCCTCCCCCCCCCAGGCTGTGACCTCAGCTTCAGCTCTAGTGTAAATGTCAACTGGCCAGTGTACCCCACCTGATCCCCTGAGAGACTCGTCCCTTGACTGTGTACCGCTCAAGGTATTGCAGCAAAGTGGTGTAAATGAATGTTAATTCCCTCTGTAAAATCTTAGGATAGCCTGTCATTGATCCCATCTCTCAGGTACATTTCATGCGCCCAGCTGAACAGAATAAAGGTGAAATGCAAGCAGTGATGGCAAATCTACGCAGTCAAATTGATGCACAGAATGACAAGCTTTACAAGGTAAGTCTCCAGTCTACATTTCTTGCCATGTTTCGTTTTTCAACAATGTTTACTCCACTCAATATATCAAGGTCAACACTGTTTGAATGTAGCCATTGTTTCATTTGAGTGGCCACAAGTAACAGGTATAATTAGGTCACATCTGTTTTTAGCTGACATACAAATTTTTACAAATACTTATTTTCCAAAGTCCCTTATGTTTTGTCATCCAAATCAACACACAATGTTTTCGGCATGTTTACAGGTGTTTTTCAGTACAATAAAAGCATCCCCACTGACAAGACACAAAGTTCTACATTGGATCGGTTCATGCCTCCACAGTAATGCATCAAGAAAACAGGTCAGTGTGTCATCTCCCATTCATTCATTGCTTTGCTTATACTTTTGCTATCATACTTCTTGTTCTTTTTCCTCCCTCTTTAGTTTCTTTTCTTGAGGCTTTTCTCATTCATCCATTCATTTACCCTCTTGCCTGTTTGTCTATTCATCAATTCCCTTCCCACCTTTTCAATGTTGATTATGTACTTAAATCCAAAATGGACAAAGTGCTCAAAAAGGTATAGTGTACAGTGCTGCCAAAATGTATGTTCCCCTATCAAGCATGTATCAGGCGAGTGAATTCTACGTATTGGGCATTGAGTATCAAGTAATGGGCAAATGAGCTTTGAGAATTGGATATTAAAAAGTAAATTGTGCAGGGTGATTACTTTATCTACTGGTAAACAAAAGAACCAAAAGGTCTACATGTATGTTTGGTCATCAGATTGTCTTTATTATGATGAAAAACAACATGTCATCATAAACAATTTATTCACACACACATAATATTTATCTTTTCAACTATATTGCACAGGATTATTGACTATTATGACCCATCAAATATTTCCTCCCGCGCGTGATTGGTGGAATCGTGACACGTGACCAAATAATGTCCGCTCACGAGCGGACGTTATCAGCGAATAACCCCCACCTGGCGAACAAACGCTGTTTATTGACAATATCCGAACACAATTTTATATATTAATCACAAAAACCCATTACGAGATGACTACCGAGGAGGACATCAATTTATTGGTCAAAAAAGCAGTTCCAGAAAGCACCAAAAAGCTTCACAGTCCCCGCGCCATTATTTGTGCTGTGAGAGGAAATATTTGAAGGATAATAAAGACAATAAACTACTTTTGGCTTTGGAAATATGCACGGATAATTGTCCTTGGACATTATCTGTTCCTCGAAGCTCACAGTTGCCCTCGAGCGACTGTTCGCTTCTCGGAACAGATAATATCCTCAGACAATTATCCGTGCATATTTCCTCGCCAAAAGTAGTTTATTGTTTATATATAAAACTGGGATTTTACCTTCAGATGATGTCTCAGTTGTTTGCTGCAACTCAAGCCAGTGATGGTTTCTTCTTGAATCTGGGCACAATTCTTATGAAGGGCTGTCGGCCTTTTATGGACCCCAACTCACCCAAACTGTTGAAAATCAACCCCAAGTACTGTGCTGTGGCAACAAACATTGATGCTATTTCACATGAAGATGCCAGACTTTATGTCGTTGGTCTGGACAAAGAGACTCGTGTAGTTACTCCTTGTGATGAAGGTTTGAATAAATTGTGGTCTACAGTTGTTATCTTTGTCATTTTACTTGTTACTTGGATTCATGACCTATTGTTGATATCTCACATTTCCACAGATAGCACTAGTGTGAAGATCACCCCAGCATTTGGTTTTGTGACAGAGTGTTTCTTCATGACACACAGGTGTCTGCACATTGGTAAGCAATTTAAATGGATCTAACTCTGGCCCTCAAGGTACACTCTTCCACAAAGTCAACAATTCCTCTTGTAATGCAGCTACCAATTTCAATAATTTCATGTTTTCACCACTGAGAATTTTTGGGCCCACCTCCACTTCCACCCCCTGATTGAATGGGGTGTGGACCCCTGGCCCGAATTTAAAATATTCTCAAACATGGCCTGTCTGCTTATGTATTTTTCCTACACTTACCACATGCCTAGTAAGCATGCCACATGTCTGATAATTGCTAAATACAAAGGGTTGATTTGTCCATGCATTGACTTTTAATTAATCATTAAAAGATATAATTAATAATTAACATAATTAATTCCCAGGTCTGTGGAAAGTTTGTGACAAGTATATGAAACTGATGAATCGGCTGAATCATGTGAGTATAAAATCTTACTCTGTATGTGAATACAACGTTTTACTGTGCACTCAAGCAGAAACATGGAAATCCTAGACAGATGGGGAATTCAAAAACATGATATACTGTAATGTCTTATACCTTATGTAATGTTTTGTATGGTGTCTTATGCTACATGGTGTGTTATGGTGTCATAGATGCAACAGGTTTACCAAGATGTGGCCTCCCAAGGTGTACAGGGAACAATGCTTGAGATGGTCCAGAAGCGATTTGAGAATGGAATTATTGAGCAGCTTGCCATGAAGGTACAGTAACACCCTAGAACTTACGATTCAGAAAGAATGACCGGCTCTGTGACTGGAGGGGGTAGGTGCTGGTACTCTTAATGAAAGGAGCTCTATTTAATGGGTTTTGCACAGTTAAACTTCCACTAATGGTCAACTCCCTACAATGGTCACCACTCTACAATGGTCAGGTTTTTAATCCTGGCTACTGATCCATGTATTTTGTCCTTTTGTCCCTCCTTAGACACACCTTTTGAATCCATCCATGATTGGACTGTTGGTGAGGTTTTATGTGGCCACAGCTGCTTGGCTTAATCATCTTGCCGTGGCTGGAGATGGCTTTGAGGATGTGACTGAATTCAGGGAAGTGGAGATGCCACTCCCTTCTAAGGTACTGTACTGAAAGTTGTAGAATGGTAAATTGACTAAATATCAGAGAATGTGTGCTATCTGTGCAACATGAAATACAAAATAATTAGTTAACTGCCTTTTATTACCACTTCTTTTTAGTCTCCTGCTGGCCTCCAGTATGTACCAGAGTTCATTGTTGAATCTGTGGCAGACCTCATCATTTTTCTCAGGTAAATAATCTTGTTGAAATGGGACAGAGGACAAATGGCTGATTATTAAACCTTTTACTGTTGGCCCCCCTCCTCCTGTCTCCTATATCAATATTGGTTTTAGAAATGCCACTAATGACAGGAAAATGAGATCAACTGATCAAAACTGTATTTCTTTGTTCTCATCTCAGGCACTTTAGTGAGGAGAGTCTAGAGGCTGCTGGCCACTCCCTTCACCATTTCATGACATTCTTTGTCATCTACATGGGGTAAGAAAAAATGCTAGTCCCTGTGGGACTTAACTTTACTCTTGGTTGGGTAGAGATGAATGTTTTTGTGCCAACCTAAAGTTGATACATGGATAAGCTGCCAGGAAAGTGGTTTCACCTGTTGTGTTTTGAGCATTTTGCCCTTTCTTTGAGCAAGTGATGAAAGTGTCCAAATTTGACTTTGCTCCGATAAAGGGCTAACCTTGAAAACTTAAACCAGTCTCATATAATTTGTACACATGTAAGCCCTGACTTCCATACAGCCTTTCAAATGGTGCCAGTTAGCTCCTCTGTCTGACCAACTAACACCCACATATTTTGACCTTTTTACACATTGCCCACAGGAGTCCAGAAAGAGTCCAAAATCCTCACATAAGAGCCAAGTTAGCAGAGGCTCTGGAAGCTTTGACTCCTGTTGAGAGGAACTCAGAATCACGAAGTGTTTTAGGCATCTTATCAAGAGAAATGGTAAGCAAGTTGGAGTGGTTAAATCCCAGAAAAGTATGTGCTATGCAGCGATTATGGTTTGAAGCATTTTAGTTTTAGATACAAATTGGGTACAGTGTAATAGATTTTGCATATGTTGGTCTAATGTGTGAGTTTGACAGAAATAATAATGAGGCTACACATTTTGGGAACCAGGTCTGAAAAAGAAATATATGAAAAGTCCTATATTTAGGTTAGAAATGGGTCACTGAACCAGTTGGCACATGCCAACCCAAAATTCTGATGAGTATACCTCTCCCCCTTCTGATTTTTGCTGAATATCTGGTAATTGGGTTTAGCATCAGTGACTTCTGGTGAGAAACCGAAGTAGAAAATTATTGAAGTTGATCACTTTTGTCTGACTTGTAGTTCTACCGTCAAGATGCCTTCCTGCAACACAAGCTGGCCATTGACCATCTTCCTGAAAGCTTGTTGCGTTTGTTTGTTGACATTGAATTCACTGGTCATTCCATGCAGTTTGAACAGAAGTTTGGTAAGCATGATGTTTGGTGTGTAGAGGTGTTATGTCTTGTGTTGATGTTTTTTAACATTGTGCTGTGTTATCATATATTGCAGGTTACCGACACCATATGTACACTGTACTGGGATACATGTGGGAGCAGGAAAAGTATAAAGCCACTCTGCTGAGACTCAGCGAAGAGGTTACCTATGTATACCTGCTGTACCTACTACCAAGTCTATTTTGTACCTGCCAACATTTTTCAATTGCAAGGCGTGAGGTTTTTTCAGAATTGCGGGGGTGGGGGAGGGGTTTGGTACGAGCGCCTGAAAGGTGCGAGCTTCTAGGGGGGTCCGGGGAAAATTTTGAAATCTAGTCTCCCTGAAATGGCATTTCCTTCATTTTTGTGGTAGTTTTTAGCCAAATTTAAGTGGTTTAAATCGGTTTTTTGTAATGGCCAGCCAAGCGTGAGAGTTGGCGTGAAATCGAAGTTTTCGACCCGCAGGCGTGAGACTCACTATTCATTTATCTGCCTACTTTCTTGGGCCATATCCTATCTCCAGGCCAAAACTTTTTAGAGCAGTTAAAGTACACGACAACTATTTGAGAGCTAAGAAAACAATGGCAAATATTATTCTTGTCATTATTCCTTGTTTTATTAGCAATGCTTTTTTCTGTTGCCCAGGTTTCACAAAATGATGCAGCTGCTGAGACCCAGTTGTTTCTTCGATTTATCAACCTCCTGATTAATGATGCCATCTTTCTATTGGATGAAGCATTACAGGTATGCAGTTGCTTGTACATTAGAATTTAATCTTGAATATTGTTATTGTGTTATCAAAGCTTGGAAAATCACCAGTCCAAATATCCATGAGGCTTGCAAAACTTGACATCAGGCTAGCAACACTAACTTTTTCCCCTTTCAGTTTGTGGCTGAAATTAGGAATCTACAGAAAGAAAAAGAGCGGGGAGAATGGGAGACATTGTCAGATGATGCAAAGCAAGAGGTGATCAGAGAGAAACTCTCCTTTCAATACTAAGTCAGCTATATGTGGTTCAGTATGGAGAAAATGGCAGGTGATCAGTTGTTTGGCATGGGTTTGAGCTGATCAGACCAGCAATTCTCCTTTTGTTCGGGGTAATGTTTGGGCAGGGTAATTCTCCTTTTGTTCAGGGAAATTACCCAGAAAAAAGTACACTGTCTTATTTTATTGTTTTCTTTTGTAGAAACAGCAACAGCTTCAGCATACCACCAGCATGGCTCGTAGCCATAACATTCTGGCAAATGAGACAGTGCACGCCTTGAACTATATAACAGCTGATGTGAAAGGGTAAGGAAGTGAAAAACACTACATAGATGCTAGTTGTTGCTGCAGGTGATAATGAGTGATTTACCTTTAGAACTTTTTGTTGCATAACAAGTCAAAGTAAAGGCAGTAACATAAAAATAATATGGTAAGACATTATGTGACACAAATGCAACATTTGAGTCTCAGTGTTAAATTTTTGTTGTGGATTTGAAAGATGGCTTGTCCAACTTTAAACTCAAGTTCTTGATTTTGAGTTAGATTCAGTATTGATTTGATTATAAGTTATTATCTTCGACTTTAAAAATGTATGTTACAATAAGGAAAGTTTAACACATTTCTTGTAGCAACTGTCGTGAAGTACCCCTATGATCTTGATTTTGGCATGTTTTTCCTCAGACCTTTTGTTTCAAGTGGCATGGTGGACAGGGTCACCTCGATGTTGAATTATTTCCTTCAAAACTTAACCGGACCGAAGATGGGCTCATTCAAGGTACAAATTGGGGGTACAGCTGAGACCAAGACAATCACTTTTTACTGCCAATTTTTTTGTAAGGAAAAAAAACATACCCAGTGAGTCTCACAGTGCATCCTCCATATTCCAGGTGACAGGTTTCTCAGAATTTAACTTCAAACCACAGCAACTTCTGTCAGATATTATTGACATCTACCTCAATTTGGGAGAGGAGACCGCCTTTTGTGAAGCCGTGGGAAGGGATGGTCGTTCCTACTCTGCGACACTGTTTGAACAGGCAGAGAATGTTTTGAGGAAGATTGGAAGACCAGCAACAGTCATATTCCGCTTGAGTGAACTGTCAAAGCGGATTAAGGATATCATTCAGCAAGAAAGAGAACAAGATCTGCCAGAGGTTTATAGTGATTTGATTTTAGACCTTTTGCCTAAGAATAGATCAAATACCAATTTGGGACAATTGAGACGTACCAAAAAGTGCAACTTAATGTTCACAATTATTACTAGTGTACAATTCATTAAAATCAAGAGTGGCAAATTCCTTTTTTTAAATATATGTACTAGTCTGTGAGGTTTTCTTCCAAATAAAGAGAAGATGTCATTGTGAAGTGACAAATTAAATTTTATTAGGCAAGCTTGGAAAGAATTAGGGTCTAACATAATTCCATTTCCTGTCTCCCTCAGCCACCAGAAGAATTCACTGATCCAATCATGCAGACACTCATGAGAGATCCTGTCACTCTACCGTCTGGTAACACTGTAGATAGATGTACAATCTCCAGACATCTGCTGAGGTGAGCTAACTCTCACACTACCAGCTTCTCCTAAATTATTCAAGAACAAGAATATATTGACAGTTTAATTAGCTTCCATCCGGCATGTCTATGATTCACAAGACTGATGGAACCAACCCTGCCCTAACCTAACCCTGGCCTAACCCTAACCCTAACCACAATGCAGGGTTAGAGGGACTTTAGGATTAGGAGGAGGAGTAGGGTTGTTGTTCTTTGGTTCTGTGAATTAGACATGCCAATTTCATCTGAGCAAGCTAGAACAAGCTTCTGGTTGGCAGTTGGTTGTTGCTTAGCACTGGACTAGCTACAAGAATATTGAAGTTGATCACTTCAGGAGCACTGCAATGCCCTGTATTCTCATGCCTTGTTTTTCTGGAAATCCTATTTTAGTGACCAAAAGGACCCATTTAATCGCAGTCCGCTGACCATGGACATGGTACAGCCGAATGAAGAGCTAAAACAACGGATTGAACAATGGATCAAAGATTGTCATGCAAACAAATGTTGACACAGCTATTTTTTAACTGATCGATGATAACAGTAGGTTCATTCATGATCTCTGCCCATTTATCAATACCTGTTGATTTTATCACATATTTCTAAATTGCACATAAAAATTGCACTGCTACATTTAAAAGTAGTAATATTGTAGTTATTTATCAATATAGATTGAAAATCTTTTCATATTTATCTCAAAAATAGAAATTTTAGCAAACTAACTTTGACTTACTCACTCTGTGAGAACTAGTTTTAGTCAGTGTACTGGCAAAGAAATAATATGTAGAGTACCATACTGTGTCAACCAGAGGCATGTTTCAAAATAATATCGCAGCATTGTCATGTCGAACTCAATTCAGCAATTAAATTTGACTGTTGCACAGCAGTGGCATGCTTGCAGCACTTTGAATTAAATTTGTCTCCTTCTCCTAAGGCACTCATGCAGGTATCATATAAAATATGACATTTTCCTTGGTGGTAAATTTATGTATTTGTGAAATATAAATGCATTAGTGCTATTTTTCTGGACTACAATATTCAATCCACTGATACTGTAAAGTTGGTATTTTAGCAATAAAAAAGTAATATCTTTACTGTGCTTGGGTTAAGTCTCTCAAGGGATGCATTGACCAGTCAGGGGTGAATCCAGATAAAAATCTGACCCGCTTCCAAAGGCGTGAGCTGCTAGGGTTGGTGGGGTAGGGGTCAGGAAATATGCATGGGCACTCTCCCCCAAAAATTCTAAATTGCTACTTCTGGAGGCTGGGAAATATATTCCAAAAATCTTAAACGGTGTAAATGCCCCTGCCAGTCCCCAAGATCTACCATATATCCCAATTAAACCGACCTGCCCTGAACAAAATGTATTAGTGTATTAGGAGAGTTGCTAAGTCTGATCAGCTTGAACCCAAGCAAAGAGATCACCTGCCACATCCTCTATACTGAACCGCATACAGACCACAGTAGAAAGGGACCAGACCTTTATCAAGTCATTATTTTATTTTATTTTTACAAAAGTGATGACATAAATGGCAGAATGGTAACATTACAAAAAAGATCTGAAAAAAGAAAATGTAATACTCTGTATCAGCATCATGCAATCTGATGACAAAGTTGGGTTAGTCTTAGCTGGTTATGTATAGTGTTCCACGTTTGCTTGTTTCTGCATTTTTGATGATAGAAAGAAGTCTTGTTGAAATACAAAACTTTCTACTCATCATCCTTTGTACCATGTTTGAGAATTTTTGTGAATTTGACATAATCAAATTCTCCTTTGGAGTTAAGGGGTGCGCCTTGCATCATGTCATCAATTTCATCATCTGTAAACCTGAAATAAGAAAAACAAAATATGGTTATGGGAATATAAAAGCACTGTTTAGAAATCAAAACTCTTTAGGGATCACTTTTTGAAAAAAAGTAAAATATTGTTTATCAAAATCCCAACTCTGTGATTCTTTTTGGACACTTTGAATAACAGTATCTGCATCAACATATAATTACACTACTGACAAGAATCTGAAATATGATTTTTTTATATTATGTCTCAGCTGTCACTCAAGGCAATGAGTATAGGCAGCAAAAAAAAAACAAACATGCGCAGTGTATCTCAAATTTTGCCATCTCTTTCAACAAGAGCACTCTTCCAACTATAACAAGATAAACTAGTAAATATAGTAGTAATCTATTATTCCTCATGAAATGCATGAGATGTTGTGCAAATTGAGTGGGTGGGTGGATGGGTGTGGCAAACTTGAAATGTGGGGTGACCACATAATGTTCTGTTGCTTTGTTTGTTTGATGGATTATGTTTTTGATATTTGTCACTTAGCCTTGTTTGATTTGGTGGTCAGGCCACGCCTGAATATGTCTTATCAGATGTACAGAGTTGACACTACATCCACCCCCCCCCCCTCCCCTCCCAGCATCAGTAATATTTTAAGTGTCTTATCTACGTTTTACTGATAAATGTATTTTTTGAGTGCAAGGTTTATTAAAAACATCTTTATGTTTTGAACAATGACTAAGTAGTGAATTATATCTGATATCTTTGAAATCAGACAAAAATACCGCGACAATCTCCAGCCATGCATGTGAACTTTATACAAATATTCAAGACCTGTGTCAGTGTCTGCTTCACTGCTATTCCTTTTGGCAAGAGATACGTGCCCCAAAACACATTTCATGTATAAGCCACATTGTGTAAAGTGTTTAAATCAAGGTTTTAGTTAAAAACTCCGAGATCTTTCTCTCGATCGAGGAGACATTTGTTCATGGGCAATTAGGTCTCACGTTTGTCAGATAAACCTAATGGCTGGCAAAAAAATATAAGCTGCGATTATAAAATGAGAAATTCTACAAACCTGCACGAACTAAAAGGGACAGTCAGCGGAAAAAGAAGCTACTAAACATGTATCAAAAATGTTACAACGTAAATTTACATAGACTAGAAACAGTATAAGACGTACTTCGAATATCTGATAAGTTTTGCAATTTTTACGCTGTAGTCAGCTTGATTTGTCAGCTGGACTTGCGTGCTAAAGAGATGCACATCTCTTGCATGTTATCTTAAAATCGCTCTGCCACGAATGACAAACACCGCTTTTATAGTACGTCAAATTGGGGTATAGAAAACATAAACGACCTCAATGTCCCATAGTTAGCGAAGTAATTATTTCTGCTGAATGTACAAAAGAAATAACTTCACATCAAATAACAAAACTAACCTGTCTCCCATTGTACACAGCAAATCGACCAGTTTGTCTTCGTGGATTTTTCCGCTGTGCTCCTCGTCGAAGCACGCGAATGCATTCATAATCACGTCCTCGGCGTCTGTGCCATTTAACTTCTCTCCAAACAGCGTCAGAAACATGGTGAAATTCAAAGCTCCAGGAGCTTGGTTGAGCATATCGTCGATGTAATCTTCCGTGGGTGACTTTCCAAGCGAGGCAAACATGTCTTTCAGGTCGTCCTTCTCAATGAAGCCATCGCGATCCTGATCGATCATGTTGAACGCTTCTTTGAATTCCTGGATTTGTGACTGATCGAACATCGCAAACACGTTCGATGTTGCGCGCTGGGCTCTCTTTTTCGTTCCCTTCTTTGATTTAGACTTACTAGCCATGATTTAAACTCGAAGATCAGCAGCAAGTCAAAGTACTAACGCTTTCGACCGCAACAATTCAATGTAAACCAATTAGTTGGTCAACCCCTTTACCTTCACAACACCAAGCCCAACCACCTTATAAGGTAATACGGAATGTGGGTTTCCCGGGACCTCGGCGACTTTTCATTGGCTTTGCTCCAATTGAATTTTTTTCTTTCAATGTTTATATCGCGTTTTAGCTTGTTTTTCGAACTGATCAACTTGCTTTTTAGT
Organism: Plumapathes pennacea; assembly: GCA_964036295.1. Classification (NCBI taxonomy): domain Eukaryota; kingdom Metazoa; phylum Cnidaria; class Anthozoa; order Antipatharia; family Myriopathidae; genus Plumapathes; species Plumapathes pennacea. The sequence continues at coordinate 4,512,943 of OZ038470.1, forward strand.
ACAAATGCTACCTCCAAGAAAACAAGACAAGTTTGACACTCTATGTTTGCAATCTGGAGATGTGAGCTTATTTCCAGCTGTTTCTTATCAACGAAACAATGCGAAATATTTTGGAGGGTATGGGCACTAGTTTCGGTAGGCTATGCAGCCTGGCCGAATTAAACATGGCCGGCGAATTTGAGTGGCCATGGCAGTACAACTTCCCTCCTTTTTTCACGTATGTTTGCCCATTATGTGCCCTTAGCTCTTACATTGTCTTGCCTTCTGAGTATTATCGGTTGAAAGCAAAGCCTTTCACGACTTATTCGTAAGGATAACGGTATGTTTTTTTGCAGGTTGCAGCCCAATCTTGATACAAGGAGCAAACAAGTCGAAGGCTGGTGTGATTTGATCTTGAGCTACTATAAGCACCACAAGGTGTACAGCTTAGACGTTCAAGAGGCTCAGTCTAGCCAAATCTTCTGCAACAAGAAAATCGACCGTATCCTGTCAGTCACCTTATCGTTTCTCTCTGTGTTTGGCAACTTTTTGAAACACCAGGGACAAACACACAGATCACACAGACAGACACAGATAGAATTTATTGATATACAGAGCATGCACACATTACACGAGATACAGAATAACAATGCTGTCACTGTGTGGAGTATTATGGTCCTTAACTTTTTGCATAGGGAAATTAGGAACGGATGCAATCAATTTTGTCTTAGATGAACTGGAGAAGAAAGGTAAACAAAAGGGAACAGTAATTATAATGTGTCTCATGTACTTTTCAGCTTTTTTTGTGTTTAGTTTTCTGCAACGGACTATTACTGAATCCAACATGTTGACAAATTAGAAATTCCAATATATTTACCCAACTTGCATGGGCATACTGTGGTATAAAATTCATACAAGAGGATGAGTTGGAGACATGTTTGGGTTGAAAACTGTTTATTGATGACGTACTGGGCGATAAATTTAGAAACAGTCCCTGTCACTGTGAACTTGTTTTTAGCCACATTGCTTGTTCCAGAACACTGCATTTTACTGACATTAATCTGCTTGTCTTCAAGGCAACCTTGAATGGGAGGACAAAAGAAAACTAAGATGTTATATTATGTGGAGGACACCCGATGAATGGGCCTCAATGATCTTTAAATGGGTATGGTACTGATAATTTTCTTGTTACATTGAGAATGAAAAAGAACATTGAAGTTGATCATTCAGGAATTACTATACAAGTCTATCAAATGTATCATACAGTACAGAGAACTTGGCTTTTGATACCTTGCTCAGATGATAGCTGATTAAACTATCAATAATTCTCATCACACTACTCATACATTTCCCTATTAAAAAGTTTGGAGAATCTGTATTTTGAACTTGGGAGTGAAAGGGTTAATTAATGGAGACTCTTGTGAGGCAGTTTGAAGATTTGGACAGAAAAACCGCAATTTATTTTTATAATGCTGTTGAAGTTTTGAATCTAATTTTTTTTTTTTTTTGGTTGCTCAAGGTCCAAGATAATGGTATGACAGACACTGTGTGCACTCTGTATGAACTGAGGGCTGGAGATGACACGGCAAAAGAAGGTCAGTTAGGCAGTTCACTTGTAAATACACTGTAGTTAATCAGAATAAATGTCTTATTGACCACGTTCATGGTCTACATGATGAGTTATGGACCAAGTTTCTCCCACACCTCATGCCGCCCAAGCTTGAAGAGTGCAAGGACAAAACAAGGTTCTATAACTTACGGTATGGACCAAGCAAATATTTTGCTGAGAAATGAATGTGCTGGTTATGGACTACTGGAAGTAAATTGACCAATCCGAGTGTGCATACTCTGTGCAACGTACTGTATTTTATAATTATAAAGGTACAGAGACAGAATTACATGATTGTACATACATGTTGCATGATCCCAAGCTAATAAAAACATATATGATTTTATTTTGTATTTTATACAGAATTTCATGGAATTGATATGTGGATGCTCAAGAAAGCCTTGACTTGCTTAGAGGGGAAAGGCAAGGCCCAGATGTTTGAGGCACCAGACTCTACTGATGAGAGTGGGCTAGGTGTGAAGTTCTATTCCTAGAAAACTTGTGGTTTGAACATACAGTGCAAGATTTTGCAGGTGATTTTGAATGTGACAATATTAGTATTTAGACAGGGATTACACATTTCCTTAAATATTATTAGTTAACATAATTAATTAATTCAGGGTAATTTTGATGACAGTCTTCATGAGGAAGTTCAGACAAGTTCTTTAACCCTTTCACTCCCAAGAGTGATCAACTTCAATTTTCTCCTTCAGTTTCTCACTAGAAACATATACTGGAAGGAGAACTTGGCTTTTGATAGCTTGTCGAGATGACAGCTGATTAAACTATAAGTTCTCACTACATCACTCATACATTTTCTTCTAGAATATTTGGGAGAATCTGCATTTTGATCATGGGAGTGAAGGGGTTAATCAAAATGATTCATTTTTACCCCGAGACTCCTGTGAGGCAGTTTGTAGATTTGGACGAAAAAACCACAATTTATTTTTATTGTAAATTTTGTTGTACATGTACATTCAGTAGATTCTTTTTTGGCAAGTGTTTTCTTTTTGAACATTGTTATAGCATTGAATCTTTTAGGGGAGTAAGCCAAGATGATGTAACTCTACATTGATTGACTGATTTTGGTCATAAAAGAAGAGTATTGTATCAAATACAGAGAGAGTTAGGTGTGGGGCTAGGTTGATGGCTAAACATAAAAATAACTCATTATTACCATAAACCTGGCCCTAATCCTAACCCTACAAGATTTCTAGCTCTTTAATCTCATTCCCCATTCCTATTTTAGTAACATCATTTTTCGATGGGGCACTGTATTTTGTCCTACCTTTTGGCATTCTAAGATTCACGTAAGAATTTCATTTTCAATAATTTCTACTTGAACAATAGTTATCTATGCCGTCTTCTGAAACCAACAACTAAACAGCATTATAGAGCCATCTTCAAGTCCTTCAACAGGCACTAGAGTAAAAGGCACTAAGGAACCAGTCTTTTGCAAGTGCTCTTGAATAAAGTAGCTTGCCTGAGTGTTATCAAAAATTGTCTTTAAATAATATATTCTGGTGACAATAGCCTGTCCCAGATCTCTGTCTTGTGTGGCAATGTTATTGAGTTCTAGTGTGAAACAATCCATGATGTCTTTGAGGCTGATATCTGGAGAATTTTCAGTGCCTGAGAATGAAAGAGAAAATCTGGATGAGTTGGCAGTTGTGATTTCTATTTAATATTTTGACAAAGTGTCTGTCACTTGTTGTTTACGAGTCCACCTAAAGTATAGCAAGACACTTGACAAAATGTCAACATATTCTTTTCTGCCTCGAATGAGGAACAAACTAAAGGTGAAAACCTATTCCTCTCACTGGTATGAGTATGTGGGGGAAGGACCATGAGTCGCAGGGTTTGTCAGTTTTTCTCACTGCCGTCAGCGTGACCTGATCTTGCTCAACTGTTTGTGTGATTTCTGGCTGACATGGCTACCAGTGTTATCTCCTAGTATTTTTATAAAGTGGTTCATTTGCTCATGACCATGTTAATCTCATATTAAATATGTATAAATATTTATATGTATGGCTGTTTTCATGTGGAAAATGCAAGCTTTCTACTTACCCACATAACAGTTCATGGCAGCACATCCTTCTGAGGAAGACAAGATGCTCCTTGTGGTCCACTGAAAACCATTTCTTTGTACAGAACTATGGTTATCTGTTATCAAGAAAATGTGCAAGGCATTGTGGTGTATAGTTTGGTACTGTAATTTGCTGAAAATACTCTGAATATGAGAATTCTAATTGACATAGATACAGTATTATTATAGTGGTGGTGGTGGTGATGATGAGAAGGAGTGGGGTATTCCTCTTCGCACTTCCACTCACACTGTGGGAATGGGAGTGGGGCAGAAGTGGTATATTTACAGGGATGTGAGTTCAGTAGTAAGAGTGCAAGAAGGAGAAGGAGTTAAAGGATGAGTGGGATTGGGAGAAGGAGGGAAAATGTGAGGATGAGGAAGATTTCCATGATGAAGATGATGAAGAAGATGGTGATCAATGATAATGATAAACTTACACTCACAACTTCTTCTATTCTCATGTGTTGTAACCTGCCATTCAACTAGAGCACCCTTTGGTAGTGAAGGAACTACAATGAAAGCCATCAGCCCCGGGCAGAAATCGTCAGTACTCTCCTGAAAAGAAACATAAATTTGGATAAGGAAGTATTGTTTGTTAGACCTGAGCTCAAAATACACAATTTCTACCTGCATGTGTAGAGCCTTTTGCCATGCTTCTCTGGCAGGCAGAACATGGTGTGCTTTGGTGACATAACAAAACCCTTGGAAAAGGTTGTCCAGAGAGATGCCTGGACTGAATGCTGATACAACACTGTGGACATGTTTAAGTGACACTGTGGCTTGTGCTTTGATGCCTCCCTCCACTAGATTCATTGATGCAGGACACAACCCAATAACACCAGACACAAACATCAGTTTGCCCACCTGTGGAGAGCCAGATACAGATGGACAGACATGAACACATAAAGAAATAATTTATTCATCCATCTTGGATATTCAGTTATATGGAGAGACTGAGTAAAGATAGATTAAATAGTAATCTTTTTATTTTTTACTTTGTTTGCTTGGCTGTAGGGGCCAATGTTAGCAGGGGCCCAGTGAGAGATACTCTGCACGTGCATGGCCTCTCTGTGAGGTACAATACTGTCCCTTGAGGTGTCCTGTCTGGCCTTGTACACCAGACAGTCCATTTGTATGACAATATCTTCTGGGAGATCAAACTGGACACATGCTCTGAAACAGGACAACAATAATGATATTACAACAAATTAGAAACAAACAAAAAACAACAACAACAACAACAACAGATGTGATTTTTAAATATTTGGTGTATTGGCTTTATTTAAGATGGTATAAAGTGATGCATGTACATGTATATGCCTTTGACAATTCATGGATGATTCATTTGATGATTCATTAATGTTGGATGCAACAAAGCACAAACTTGTCCTCTCAAAAAGTCGAGTTTAAAAAATTGAAAAAGCCAGTACCTTGCAGGAGGGTTTGCTGGAAAATGAGTTCTATAAATGGAGTTAACCCTTGCGAAGTTAGCCATGTTCTTGATAAACAAGTGTGTTATGACTATATCAGATGGACTTGCTTCCAGGCTGTACAGTTTCTCTGGGAGAAGAAAAATAATATGTAGTTCAAGTAGCATAAAAATGAGGTACGTTTAGAAGCTGAGGACAAAATAGTATAAAACATACCAGTTAATTCACCCATGACATGATTTGCTGCATCTTCAATGGACATTTTGCCTTCGTTTCCACAGTGTCCGGTTATGTTTGCAACCCACAAAAACTCACAGTGCAGTTCAGGTCTGTTCTCTAGACTTACTGAGGAGAAAACAATAAAAATAATGCAGAACCAATATTAAAATAATAAATAATTTATTGCAACTATTGCACCTCCTATGTTTATGTATATCTATTGGCAGTTTACATACTTGGAGTATGTTGTTTAGGGACAGCTACTTTCACGCCATCACATCTTGTGTCAGTTTTCATCATTGCTGGCTTTGGAAAGAAGTGCAAAAATAATAAGACTTATTACACTTACACTTAGTGTAATATTATTACAACTTTACAGTAGTTACCCAAGAAGTAAACAAGAAAAAAAAAAACTATCAGTTTGCAAAATTATGACAAAGGATTTCCACCGAGTTCTTGAACTGGTATGAATATTCATCCCTCCTCAGCTGCTGACAAGCACGGTGTTTATTGGTTCCATTATCTGTACACGAGTATTTACCTCAACATGATCAACCTCTTCTGTATCACAGTTATCTGATAGACTGCCAGTGTTAATATCTGTTATGCTAGCAGACGTTTCCTGCAAGGTAAAAATGATGTGTCAGTTTTTTAGGAGGAGGAGCTTACCGATATATTGGACATGCAAGACATGATGTCAGAACATTCCCTCACACTACCTCTGTCTTCTCCTCAAGATGCATGGTCTTGAATTTAAGAAAGCCAACAGGAGCAAAGGCATCATCAGAGTGAATAACGACTTCAGATTCAACTCTAGAAAACAAAATAAATTTATAAAATGAGATAAAATAATCATGTAATAATAAGTTGTCATTTCTCATCTAATGAACAAAAACACAGCATGACCATTGAAATGAAAGTTGCCAATGTGTACATTGATTTCATAATTTAACTAATACTTACATAACTATTTTCTTCTTGAAGAGAGGGCAGTCCAAAGTAAATGTTTCGTATTCTCCACCTTCACCACAAATATTTGAACCATATTTACTGTGCTGTTATAGAGAAGCAACATACAACAATGTGTAAAGGGCACCTTCAGAACTTCTTAACATTTAAACTCTGGTAATGATAAAAATAGAATAAATTAGGATTGCACTCACCAATTTACACATGTGAGGATAAATCTGTGATATTGGCATCCCTAAATGTTTGTTAGGTAAAAGACCTGCACAAAAAAAAAGGGTCATTATTTACCATTATACAAGTGTAGCTACTTTTTTGTATTATTGTCATATTATTATTTTCAAATCCATAGAGTTATCAGGGAGAAACTTCTTCTAGTACACAGCCAGTTGTATCATTATTAAAATGTAAGTTTAATAAGGAGAAAATGGCAGGCAATCTCTTGCTTGGGTTCAAGTTGATTTGGCTAAGTAATTCTCTTAATGCTACCAAATTAGATTTGATAATAATTTATAGTCCTAAAAATAATTAAAGTTTGTAAAATACCTAATGCAGCAACTTTGATGATAATGGCATCAATGGAAGAGGCAATCATCTCTTGCAACAATTCATCCTGGTCTCTACGCCACAGGAAGGCTAAAGATGATAGTCCCAGACGAGAACACCTAATGATGTTAAAAATATACCCATAATATGTAACAGTCAAAGATTATTTTATTGATAGACTTGCTTGCTCAGATAAAGACTTTGGACTGCCCCACACTTTGTACATGCAGTGCAAGCTACACTTACACATGCTCAACTCGAACTCTCTGGTAATCGGACAAAATGGCTCCGGATGAGACAGCATCAAAAGGAATCTCTTCCTGGGAAAAAGGCAAAGAGAGAGAGTCAAAGTAGATGAAACTTACTGGTAAATTGATTTCCTCAGATTTATAGAATATTTTTAAAACAACAGATAGACAGTATTCTGCACTGTCTCTCAGTTCACTTGCTCTGTCTCTTTCTTCCTTTTTCTTCTTATCTTTTATTTGTAAAGCTACAGGATTCTTATTACCTCATATTTCCATGTTGGTCAATATTGCTATTTCTATTTTTATGGTGTATTTGATTGGGTATTTGCTTGTCTGTCTCCTCATGATCCCTCTGTCAGTGCCATAAGTTTAGTGTCTCTGTGACGCTGGATTTCCTTCTTCTCTATATCCTCTGCCTGTCTTAGTTTTATAATATTTAGGACTCTCAAAATCACATCCAAGCTAAATCCTGACTACACTCATAGCATTCAACAGCTTTCTTCACCTGAATATTTTTGAGCAGTTGAAACAGGTCCTCAACTTCATCATTCTCATTCTTGGTGTAATCCCTGCCCTGCTCAACAGAAGAACCCTGGATAGTCCTTCGATAAAGCGGAAGTCCCATGGCTTCAGAATAGAGATCAATTGCCTGGTGTCCAACTGTCTGGTACATGTAACTGTCCAGCTCATCTGGGAAAATATATATTAAGTGTGTTTTTTTTAGGACCTATGCCTTGTTTCCTTGAGAAAATAGCTGCATGTCTGATAATCTGCTAAAATTCCCAACCTGAGTACCCTGTTACAGAGGGGAAAGGAAAAGGCAAGGGAAACTACACAAAACATGGAAGGTGGCCAGGATGGGATGCAAAAGGAGGAAAAAAAATTCTCCCTCCAATCTCCCTCCAGTTATATTTGGCATTTATGTACTCTGGGGAAGGGGAAGGTGATGCAATTTTTGTGGAGTTTTATGTGAATATTACTTTACTATAGTGGTCCACCATCCGTACGTGTTTGCAGTGAATTGTGGAACTGTAAAATTTTAGAGGGCATGGATTCTCTGTACTTCATACCTTTATCTTCTGTCGGCTTGAGATTTGCTAGAGCGACAATCTCGTGTCCTTGTTGAACGCATTGTACCATATTATAGCAACTGTCTTTACCACCGCTGAAAGTTTAAGTAAAGAAAACATTGTTATCAAGTGTCCGTATTTCAGGGGAATTCGGTGCTGCCGAAAAGCCATGATCTGCTTACAATGGGAGGAAAAGAAACAGTTATTTTCAAGCAGTATTACCTTATTAGTGCAACTACCCTCATTTTGTTATATGATCATGTAAAGCTCAGATTTTCTAAACTAAAATACATAAGAGGGCACGCAATCCGATCCGCCATCTTGGTTAGGCCGACTGTTTTGTGAGTCAGCGGCCTGTTTCGTGGTCATGCGCGCTGGCGTCCCCCGCCATTTTTGAAAACACGTGAGAGGAAGTTCAGCGCTCTTGTCTGAGACTTATTTTTGTGTCAAAATGGCAGAATCGAATTCTTCCTTGGACGAGAAGAATGGGGGAGTGATAACGGAGGACGAAGCCGCTCTGTACGACCGACAGATTCGTCTTTGGGGTCTCGATGCACAGAAGAGGTTTGTTTTGGAATCTTCCATCCTGCCTGTTGAGCGAGATGCTGTTTGCACATAGCTTTGAGCTGAAATCGAGCAAAGCAAAGACGCTGAGAGTGAAATCTGGGGGTTTGATTCTAATTTTGAATTATACCCACAGCTGTCATTTCTGTTGATGCATCACCCACCCCCGCACCCTCCCCTCCCCCCTTACAACCAGCAGTCATACTATCCCCATGCTTTTCTTACAAACGACAGCAAGAAGAAAGGGAGAGCTGGGCTAAACTTTAGAATAAACCCAAATCAATCAGTAAATCAATCCATACAGGAGGCAGATTAGAAGCTGTACCCCTTTGTAGCATAAAAAAATGATGGCTTTTCCACTTTCCCATAGAGAAAGAAATCTGAGATTGTAGGTCAAACCCTCACTCTCCTTCCCTGGAAAGTTAATAGCTTGCCTATAACTTTAAATAATTCAGAGCCATTGCGTTTTGTCCTGCAGATTACGTGCCTCCCGAATTCTCCTGGTTGGTATCAGTGGGCTGGGTGCTGAGATATGTAAGAACCTTGTTCTATCTGGTGTTAAATCAGTGACCATAGTTGACCCAAGTCCTCTAGTGCAGGATGATTTCCTGTCTCAGTTCCTTGCACCAAGGCAGGACCTTGGAAAAAATGTAAGTAATGCTACAAACTGTATGGGGCTCAGTACAAGACTGTATACTAAGGTTGATATGGATGTGTTGAGTTTACCCTGGGGTTAATGCTCAAAATGTCATCCAATATGGTGTTTGGCATATCCATGTCAACTCAGGCTGGTAAATATGGTTTCAAAGTTACACCCCCAGACTGCAAAACAGTCCCTTCTTTGCACTAAGATAATCAAGCAAGTACAAAGTAAATGCATCCAGTTTGGGGAGAGAGAGCATACAGGAAGCAAATTGGACAGAGTCGGGGTTCCCACTCTCCCATTAATGGTCACATGATGCTCACTGATCTCCCTTGACCGCGGCCTGTTTTGCAGTCTTCACAATAGGACACAGACCATCACTACAATGTATTGCTTTGTACTGGGGCTAGTGTTTTCGTTCTTCTATTAGCAGGGTCTGTAGTAGGAAGGAAGGAGGAGAGGGGAGGCTTTAGACACTGCTGCCTGAAACAATTATTCAAATCATGACAATCTGTAAGGTGCAGTTGGTGCAATAGTCCAGTCAAACCTACAGTGTGATTGAAAGCCCTTCAGTGCTCACTTGATTTGTTATCATACATGTAGTTTAATTTATATTCTGGGAGGTGGAGTCATTTCTTCAAAGAGTGCAATTTATGGTTCATATAGTCCTTGTCAGTCCAGCCCAGTTATATCTACTATAGTTCTAGATAGTTTGAAATCAAAATAATGATCTTACTTATTCTCTTGTTTTCATTCTAGAGAGCAGAGTCTTCCCTTCTTAGAGCGCAGCAGCTCAACCCCATGGTGAAAGTAACTGCAGATGCTGCAGACATCACTACAAAGCCTGACAGTTTCTATGCTGACTTTGATGTTGTCGTGGCAACTGGTTGCCAATCTCACACTCTGGTAGGTGAACCCTAATCTTGAAAGAGTCTGACTTATTCTCTCTGATAATCTTTAGAACTGACAAGTTAAATATGAACAAGCAGGCCAATGTACATGTAGTAGAAAACAAGTAGGAGGTGCACTATATTATTCAATAATATTATTGAATATTCTTCTAACCAAAGATGAGTTTACTTTGGACAGAAAACATGGTAATGAAAATGGTAGGGACTAAAATGGTAGTACTGATGGTTCTGTTGTCTCTCCTTGTTTTTTTTTTTCACCAGACTCACATGAATGAAGTTTGCAATGCCAACTCTGTCAAGTTCTTTTCAGCTGATGTATTTGGTTTCTATGGATACATGTTTGCTGACCTTGGGAAACACAAATATGTTGAGTAAGCATGTTTCTTTGTGTATCATAATATGATGAATATAATTAACATAAATAATCATTTGTTGTTGTGTTACCATTTTGTTGTTGAGATTTAGAAAGTTGATTTCTGGCACTTGTCTAATTTTACTAGTTTCGATCTGGAGACATATTTTTCAGATCTATTGTACATACTGTCTAAAACACAGTATCACTGAATGGAAACCAGTTAGAGAACTGAAAAGAAATTTGTACTAAACCTCTACTGATTGAATAGGTTTGTGAGTTACTTGAATGGCATGTTGGATTGATATGTCAAGAAATCTATTTTTTCCATGTTTGGGTTCCAGAGAGAAACCTAAAACAATAAAGAACTCAGAGAAAATAACATCCACTGATGATGACACAGAACCAGATAAGAAACGACCAAAAATGGATGTTGATGAAACCACCATGATCCAAAAGGTAAATTGTGTTTTGTTGGATACAGTGATGGCTTCCAAACAGAAAGAGAACTTATATACAGAAAATGCAGTCAGAGTATTGGAATTAGACACATTGTGTGATAAATGTTTCAGTCTCTTACCAGAGATTCATAATACCATGTACAGCGAAACCTTGATATACACTGTAATGAAGGCCAAGGGACTGGAAGAATGTGTTCGTTATCACAGGGTTTTGTTATAGCGAGGTTCTGCTTCCATACATTTTGCTGTAACTGGGGTGTGACCCTGGAGGGGAGGGCACTCCATATATATGCCATATAGTTATGTGCTGCCCCAAAGGGTATTGTTTTCAAACATTTTTAATCTGAAATAGGGTATAGATTTTGCTTTTTTGGTCTGAAATAGGGTATTGATTTTGTCTTTTTGGCCTGGGATAGCATATGATTTTTATAGAAATGTGTCACCATGGACATTGCATGGCAAATGGAAGAAAATAGGTCTGAAATAGGGTGTACATTCTAAAATAGGTCTGAAATAGGGTATACATTCTGGAGTCAGGTCTGAAATAGGGTAAAGTAAATCAGATATATTTTGATCTGAAATAGGGTAAGAGTTTTCAGGTCCAAGTGGCACACCCCCACCCAAAATTATGATGAGTACCTCCCTTGGGGGTGTAACGGCTGAAGAATATTGTTCGTTATAGAGTGAAACCTTGATATAATGAAGGCCAAAATAATGAGAAAATGTGTTCGTTAAAACAGGGTTTCGTTAAATCAAGGTTTCACTGTATCAAGGTTTTTGTTATACCGAGGTTTTTTTTATTGAGGTTTCACTGTACAAAGCATAGAGAACTTCACATTTTGATAGTTTGCTTAAAGATGAAAGCTGATTGAAAATTATGAATTCTCATCACATCACTCATACACTTTCTTCTCAATTGGTTGATAAAATTTGTATTCTGTTGCTCAGGAGTGAAAGGGTAAATACATAAGGTTTGTAACAACAACAGAAATTTCCACTAGTAGCCATTTATGTGAGTTTGTTTATTTACAAGTTGACTTGCATTGACTAAGACAATATTTGATTCTAGTTTACAGAATTCAGTAGATTAAGGGAAGCATTATCCTGCCAATCCTTGGAAGGGAAGTCCCTCAAACAACTGAAGAAAGTACCAGCTGTGTACTTCATGCTGCAAGGTTAGTGCTCTCTAGATAGTTTGCCGGTTACAACAAAAGGATAATGTTTCAGCTGTCAATGGAAAAAATTTGAAGTACTTCTACATACATTGATCTACTATGCAATTATGTGGTTTTGTCTACACTATTGTATTATATTTGTTTATATAATATTGTTAGTTCATAATTTAGCAGCCGAGTTTATAGTTTGTTAATAGCTGAGAACAAAAAAATTCTATGTCTGTTTCTGGCTACATTTGCTTACAAACCTTTTACAAGAGAAAAGTATGGCTTTCTTGAAAAGTTATAAAATTGTTACCTTTGTTGTCCTTTCTGGAAATCAGGAATCAAGTCTGCAGTTGTATCAAAAAAATAACAAACAAACGAACAAACAACAATAAGAAGCAAATATACTGAAATAAGAACGAATAAATTGAATGAAAGTAAGTAAAAATTATAGATTATTTTGTTTGGCCAGGACCGACAGCTTTCGGTATGCTATCGTTTAAGGGGACAAGTAGAGTCACCACAGATAGTTTAGTTGATATCAGTTCAGCCATTATCTGAAGACACTTCAACCTCTGTTCGATCTGTTCGGTTAAAAGAAAGGAAAGTCCATCAGACGTATAAATCAGATAATACAAGAGAATTACTTGGAAAAATCTTTGGCTGTCGTTTTCAAACTGATGCTGCTTATTGTTCTTCTTGGGACAAATCGAGCTCGCCGAACTCCTCATTCAACCTTGCCACCTCTTCCTTTTCACCTTTAAACATCTCACGCAGCTCCGTCAGGCAATTTTCGCTTGATACAGGTACACATTCAAAGGTTGCAACGTCGGTGTGGTGGCTGTTGATATTCTTTATTGCAGTCCTCCTTGTCTGAGCGGTTCCTGTGAAGCAATGGAATTTTTCCTTATGCAAGAAGAATTGCCTAAACGAAATGGCATTGTGGAAAAGCAGATTCACAGCTCTGGCGATGGCACTTCCGATGGGAAGTTTATCCATTTCTTGTTGTGAACCGTTTACCAGTCGCCGGGCAATTTCAAACAGGAGTAATATGTAGGCTTCAGCAGTGGCAGATAAGAAATCATGGATGTTTCTGTTGTCTTGAAATAGCTGCTTTATGTCTCCCGCGAATCGTGTTGTATTGTTTTCATAGTGGGCTTCCACTTCTTCACATAGTACCTCGTACGTTTTGGGAGGATCTCGTGTAAATCTTTCACGTCCTCTTGGGCGATAGAAAAATTTACCATTTCCCGGTTGAATGTTGGTAGGCTCCGCTTCCAGTTTAAAGACTTCTTCCGCGTCGTTGGATCTGATTAGAAAATAAAATGTCTTCCCTCTTCTCCATATTGTGTCGCCGGCGTTTACAATGTGTGATAGCAGCGCAACCACACGACGAGAGTCAAAGCCTGTGATATCATACACTTTTCCTACATAACCTAGAAGGCTGCGTGGCCTATTTTCCCCAGTCAGTTCCCGAAGAAATCCTTCCGGCTGATTCTTGATCCAAAAAGTCTCATTTACGTGGACTTGGTTTTCGTAAGTCGTCGGCATGATGAAGTACGTAGGCTTTTGGTGCCAAAGGGTTCGCTTCCTTAAGGTAGTCGGCGGAGAAACTGGCGTTGAACGCAAGCTTTCAGCGATGGGTGGAGTTGCGCCGAAGACACACAGATTGTTTCGGCCGTCAAGGCTGGCAGTTTACTTGACGAGTAAGGCAAGTAAAACACGCGATGAATTTTAGGGCGTAGAGATTGAGCAATTATAGACACGCCTGGCGGTGAAACGTAGTCAACGTTACGTGATTTGCACCAACGCTTGCCAAACAAAGTTGCCTCCTTGCTTCTGGTGTTAGGGAAACTCAATTCAATTTGCTTCCTCACACTTACGAAGTATATATGCTTGAATACAGCACAGGAAACTATGATGTCCAGGTGGTCAGTCAATAGAAAGCCCCACGAGGCGATGAATTTTATGATCACCAGTTTATATTACCAATTGTGAAAAAGGTCCCCCATTGTGAATAGGCTTTTGTTGCTAAACTACTGCGGAATATTATGCAAACTGAAAGAGTCACGCAGCTTCAAAGATGCCTCATACCAGCCATTGTTTCAGATTGCAACCTGCAGAGCTTCAAAATAATCTTTTGAAAATATACTAAGCAATTATAATAATTTAGAGTCAAGCGAAACATGCAAAAAGAAACTCTTCGACTTAGGAACCTATGATATGAAACGAAATATCAATGTTGACAGTTACAATTTTTAAAGTGAACACGGCACTTTGTCGTCGACGAAATAGTTAATTCCCTACCAAACTTCGAAGTAGGTGTTGTCTTGCTCTTGGGTTCTCAAAATTTACAATTATTCAGTCTAGTCGAACCAGGCCCGATATGTGAAAACGGTTGCCGGTGAATTTTAAAAGGGTAAATAGTTGAATTTGTTGAACGGTCTAGCTACATCCAAACTGTTTTGTTTAGGCTTTTCTGGCGTAACGGAGTTTAACCACGAGGAAATCAAAGGCTAGAAACATGACAATAAGTTACACATATTAATTTATATCATGTTATACAACCTATAACCCAAAGTATCTCTGAGAGATCGCGTAGCAACTTCACTGTTGAGACGTCATTTTACATGAGAACAGAGTGTTTACGCTAATTTTAAAAGGCTTTTTACCAATCTACATCTCATTACGTGAAATTTTGTTCGTAATTAGAATTACATATTCAGAAATATCACTACCGTTAGCCATCTTGTCGTCAGTTTTGCCGTTTACTGAATCTCAGTTCTATAGTCAGTCTGTGTAATACCACACTCTAAAGCTGAACGGCGGAGTCTTTACCGCTGCAGATTTTATTTTTCGACTCTGAAGCGGAAACTGCCACTTGTTTCTCATTACCACGCCTCGTTTCTACCTGCTCTGTCAAACAGTGTTGTTTTGAAGCTGCTACTTTTGCCATAACCCTAGCTTTTAGTGCAGTCGAGTTGCAGAGTTTGACGTATACCCTGAAGTACCTGAACCTGTACTTCTACAAACATTACACTACTTATCATGACTATGAAAACCTCTGCAATGTGATTGGCTGAGGGCAAGCAAGTTACAACAAAAGGATACAACAAAAGGATAATGTTTCAGCTGTCAATGGAAAAAAATTTGAAGTACTTCTACATACATTGATCTACTATGCAATTATGTGGTTTTGTCTACACTATTGTATTACATTTTTTAATATAATATTGTTAGTTGATAATTTAGCAACCGAGTTTATAGTTTGTTAATAGCTGAGAACAAAAAAATTCTATGTCTGTTTCTGGCTACATTTTCTTACAAACCTTTTACAAGAGAAAAGTATGGCTTTCTTGAAAAGTTATAAAATTGTTACCTTTGTTGTCCTTTCTGCAAATCAGGAATCAAGTCTGCAGTTCAGATAATACAAGAGAATTACTTAGAAAAATCTTTGGCTGTCGTTTTCAAATTGATGCTGCTTATTATGCTTTATGAGACAAACCGAGCTCCCCGAACTCCTCATTCAACCCTGCCAACTCATTTTCGGAGTGTTCTTCGTTTTCATCTTCAAACATTGCACGCAGCTCCGTCAGGCAATTTTTGCTTGATACAGGTACACATTCAGAGGTTATAACGGCGTGTAGGTTGTTGATTTTTTCTATTGCTTTCTTCCTTGTCTGAGCGGCTCCTGTGAAGCAATGGTAATCTTGTGCATCAAAGAAGAATTGCTTGAACGAAATGGCCTTGTGTAAAAGCAGATTCACAGCTCTGGCGATGGCACTTCCGATGGGGAGTTCATCCAGCTCTCGTTGTGAATCGTTTTTAATCGGCCTCACCAGTCGCCGGGCGATTTCAAACAGAAGTAATATGTAGGCTTCAGCAGTAGCAGGTCGGACAACATGGATGTTTTCGTTGTCCTGAAATAGCTGTTTTATGTGCGTCGCGAACTGGTTTGTGCTGCAGGAGGCTTCCACAGCCCCACACAGTGCGGGGTATGTTTTGGGATCCTCTGTAAATTTTTTATGTCCTCTTGGGCGATAGCTAAATAAACCATTTCCCGGTTGTTTGTCGTTAGGCATCGCTTGCAATTTAAAGACTTCTTCCCCGTTGGATTTGATCAGGAAATAAAATGTCTTGTAAAAAGCCCATGTTTCGTCGCCAGCATTCATTATGTGTGATAGCAGCGCAACCACACAACGAGCATTAAAGCCTGTGATATCATACACTTTTCCTTTTAATTTCTCAAGGCTGGTTGGCCTATTTTCCCCAATCAGCTCTTTAAGAAATTCGTGCTCTTCCGGCTGATTATCGATCCAAAAGGCCTCATTTTTGTTGACTTGGTTTTCGTAAGTCGTTGGCATGATGAAGTACGTAGACTTTTGGTGCCAAAGGCAGCGGTTCGCTTCCTTGAGGTAGTCGGCGGAGAGACTAGCGTTGAACGCAAGCTTTCAGCGATGGGTAGAGTTGCGCCAAAGTCACACAGATTGTTTCAACCGTCAAGGCTGGCAGTTCACTTGACGAGTAAGGCAAGCAAAATACGCGATAAATTTAGGGCGTAGAGATTGATCGATTATAGACACGCCTGGCGGTGAAAGGTAGTCAAGGTTGCCTCTGATGTTAGGGAAACTCAATTCAGTTTGCTTCCTCACACTACGAAGTATATATATGCTTGAATACAGCACAGGAAACTATGGTGTCCAGGTGGTCAGTCAATAGAAAGCCCCACGAGGCGATGAATCACATGATCACCAGTTTAAATTTTAATACCAATTGTGAAAAAGGTCCCCTGTTGTGAATAGGCTTTTGTTGCTAAAAGTCAACCTATCAGTAACTACTGCGGAATATTATGCAAACTGAAAGAGTCACGCAACTTCAAAGATGCCTCATACCAGCCATTGTTTCAGATTGCAACCTGCAGAGCTTCAAAATAATCTTTTGAAAATATGCTAAGCAATTATAATAATTTAGAGTCAAGCGAAACATGCAAAAAGAAACTCTTCGACTTAGAAACCTATGGTATGAAACGAAATATAAATGTCGACATTTACAATTTTTAAAGTGAACACGGCACTTTGTCGCCGACGAAATAGTTAATTCCCTACCAAACTTCGAAGTGGGTGTTGTCTTGCTCTTGGGTTCTCAAAATTTACAATATTGTTCAGTCTAGTGTAACCAGGCCCGATATGTGAAAACGGTTGCCGGTGAATTTTAAAAGGGGAAATAGTTGAAAAGTTTGTTGAACGGTCTAGCTACATCCAAACTGTTTTGTTTAGGCTTTTCTGGCGTAACGGAGCTTAACCGCGAGGAAATCAAAGGCTAGAAACACATGACAATAAGTTACACATTAATTTATATCATGTTATACAACCTATAACCCATCAAAGTATCTCTGAGAGATCGCGTAGCCTTGCTCTAATTCTAAAGACTTCTTCGTACTCGACCCCAAATCCTTCGATCAGGAGATAAAAGGTCTTATTTAAGGTCCACCTATTCACAATGTCTGATAGCAGCGCAAGCACATGACGAGCGTTCCAGCCGGTGATGTCGTACACTTCTCCTTTCAATCCTCGAAGACTGCTGGGCATTGGCATTTTTTCCAAATTCAGCAGTGGTTGAGAATCTTCAAAAATAATCGAATTTGCTTTTACTTGGTAGTCGAAAAGATCCATGTTGAAAGAATCCATGTTGGGTTAGGTTGTATTAAACGAAAACAAAATAAAATGGGAGGTTTTAGCGTAATGTATTTCCGTTTCGTCCGTGTCGCGGTTCGAAACCGGAGTGACCTGCCTTGTCTCGATGATCAGGGCAAATAACCTGCATATACATTCGTTTTTCTGATCGGTTGAACTTTTGGAGCACTCCAAATTGTCGATTGCAAGCCTTTACTGGCGTCACCGCCTAATAGTGGTCAGACAATAGAAAGCCCCACGAGGCGATGAATCACATGATCACCAATTAATATTTTAATACCAGTTGTGAAAAAGGTCCCCTATTGTAAATAGGCTTTGTTGCTAAAAGTCAACCTGTCAGTCACGCAACTTTTTTAGTCAAAGATGCCTCATACCAGCCATTGTTTCAGATTGCAACCTGCAGAGCTCCAGAATAATCTTTTGAAAATATGCTAAGCAATTGTAATAATTTAGAGTCAAGCGAAAAACATGCAAAAAGAATCTCTTTGACTTAGGCATTTGTCATGGATGAAACGAAATATAAATGTCGACATTTACTATTTTTTGAGAGAAAACGACACTTTGTCGTCGACGAAATAGTTAATTCCCTACCAAGCTCCGAAGTAGGTGTCGTCTCGCTCTTGGGTTCTCAAAATCTACAATTATTCAGTCTAGTCGAACCAGGCCCGATATGTGAAAACGGTTGCCGGTGAATTTGAAAAGGGGAAATAGTTGAATTTGTTGAACGGTCTAGCTACACCCAAACTGTTTTGTTTAGGCTTTTCTGGCGTAACGCAGCTTAACCGCGTGGAAATCAAAGGCTAGAAACACATGACAATAAGTTACACATTAATTTATATCATGTTATACAACCTATAACACATCAAAGTATCTCTGAGAGATCGCGTAGCAACTTCACTGTCGAGACTTCATTTTACATGAGAACAGTGTTTACGCTAATTTTAAAAGGCTTTTTACCAATCTACATCTCATTACGCGAAATTTTGTTTGTAATTAGAATTACATATTCAGAAGTTGTTTCACCAGAATTACATATTCAGAAGTTGTTTCACTGCCGTTGGCCATCTTGTCGTCAGTTTGCCGTTTATTGAGTCTCGGATCAAGTCATAGTCTGTGTAATATCACACTCTAAAGCTGAACAGCTGAGTCTTTACCGCTACAGATGTTATTTTTCGACTCTGAAGCGGAAACTGCAACTTGTTTCTCATTACCACGCCTCGTTTCCGCCTACTCTGTCCAGTGTTGTTTTGAAGCTGCTACTTTTGCCATAACCCTAGCTTTTACTGCAGTCGAGTTGCAGAGTTTGATGTATACCCTGAAGTATGGCACGATCTAGCGCAATAATTACCGACCACCTGAACCTGTACTTCTACAAACATTACACTACTTATTATGACTATGAAAACCTCTGCAATGTGATTGACTGAGAGCAAGCAAGTTAATTTGCAAGTTATATCTAATCATTAACTTGTAAGTTATATCTAAGGTCGCTACTTTCGGAAGGTATACTACTGTACAGTGTTGGACCTTCGAAGGCTACTGATTCGTGAAATGACTCTCTATTTTCACTCTAACATCTCAGTCTGGTTTCTGGATCATGGAAGGCAAATCTAGGTTACAGTTGCATAATGTCTTTAGAAGAGTGTTCCATAGGTGAACAGACACTTTTTCGTTTTTCTTGATGTAGTACATTATTATACTGTATCTAGTTAAAAGCAACCTTCATTGCTGTTTCAACTACAGTTTTAACTCTCTAATTTTACTCTAACATCTCAGTCTGGTTTCTGGATCATGGAAGGCAAATCTAGGTTACAGTTGCATATGTCTTCGAAAATAGTGTTCAATAGGTGAACAGACACTTTCGTTTTTCTTGATGTAGTTCGTGATTATATTTTATAGTTTAACCCTTTCACTCCCAAGAGTGATCAAATTCAATTTTCTCTTTCAATTTCTCACCAGAAATATATCACACAGTAGGGAAAACTTTGCTTTTGATACCTTGCTCATATTAAAGCAGATTTAACTATCAATTCTCACTAAATCACTCATACATTTTCCTCTTAAAAGGTTGGGAGAATCTGCATTTTGAGCTTGGGAGTGAAAGGGTTAAAGCAACCTTCACTGCTGTTTTAACTACAGAAAATTGTCACACCACTGCTTCAAACAGTCGAAGCAATCACTCTGATGGTTTGATCTTGCCTCACAAGTATTTTTAAGCCACTGCTTAAAACCTTGTTCATCTTTCTTCATAACCAGAAATATCCCGAGAACCTCGTAGGCCTTCTCCAATCCTACAGTTTTGAGCCTTCTTTCATATGCTCTACCAATTCCTGCCAACTCTGTGAGTGGTTTTTCTCCCATTCTTTGGGTCACAAATTTCCTATGTACCTGGGTACACTGTAACATGCAAAAAAAGAGAGAAAAGGTTAGCAGAATGTTTGTTGTTGTTCAAACTTAATGTTTGGTCATTGTTATGATAGTATTTAAAAATATTACTAGAAGTAATAATGCGGCATGCATGGCCATCAACGGAAGAAAAGATTGCACAATTTTCGAACATCGCATTTAACACAAAATGATGGTATAGTACTGCATTTTTAGAACGACCCACGTAGTTTATCTGAACTTCTACGTAACCCGTACGATTTTTAAACGTCCAACACTTTATGTACAACATGTACTTGCAGAACGTCGGTCCTGATAAGTCTAAACCACTTTCCATATACTCAGTTTTGTGAACCAAACTTAATCTCGAACAATCGCCCAGAACTTAGACTCGGCAGACTCTAGTTCAAAATGTTTATTTTACGTATTTTTCATCATATAGGTTTATACATATCCTTTGGGATCTATACAAACCCACAGTAAGCAGTGTGATGTGCAAATTTTAAATGACAACATTAGATGTATACTTCTGTCCAAGTAAAGGATTATGACTAACGTCAAGAGACTTGCTAACGTAGATTACAGTTCTTTAGTTTGAGCGAAAAAGGAGAATAGTCGAAGCTGTTGCTAGTCTTGCCACGAGTGTTGCATTGGGTACAAAATAACAGACGATTTGATGTATACATATCATTGAGTTGCGTTACTCACCCGTGGGTTGCATCGGTTGTTTAACGGCGAAATATTATTCCACCATTGCATCAAACAGTTGTAGCAATCCTCCTGGCGTTCTGGGTTTCTTTCTGTACGACTACATGTCAGCCACCGGCAAAAATCCGCTCTGTTTAAACGGAAAAGCAGAAATTGCCCGATAACCATGTAGGCCTCGTTGAATCCGAGATCCATGAGCCTCGTCGTGACTGGTTCCTCCTTCAGGTTCATGTAACTGTTACTGACCAGAGCACTGGATGTTGCCATATTCTTTCGGAGAACTAAAAGCTGTTTTGAAGAAGCTTTCTATTATTGCATGCATGGCAAGCAAGAATTTAATTTATCAATCAAGGTTGTACTAGTGGCATTGTGATGCCACAGTGTAACATGAAAAAGTACTAAGAATTTTTTGGCAAAAAGCATTAAAACACTTTTGTGATGCAATGTTCGACCCACCTCATGAACGTTAAGTTCTTCTGCCGCTACTCCCCTGCTCTTGTACCTGCTGCTACTTTGCTCGTCATTTCTTGGAAGGCTGGGCACCTTATACAATTCTGACGACGTCTTAAATTTACCATCGGCTGATGCTGATGCTGATGCTGCTGCGTTTTGGCCTTGATCTTCTCCAAACATCTTTATGAGTTCCGCCACACAGCTTTCTTTTGACACAGACACTGTTGGAAATGTATCGTGGTAGCGCTTATTTATCCTGTTTATTGCATCTTCTCTTTCTGAAGCTTCTCCTTCAAAGCAATAAAGATCTCCCGAGAAGAAATCTTCAAACGAACAGGCTCCGTTATACAGGAGATCCACAGATCTGGCAATAACACACCCGATAGGAAGTGTGTCGTACTCTTTTTGACCATTGGTTTGAAATGGCCTCACGAGTCGCCGTGCGATTTCGAATAGAAGTATCGCATATGCTTCAGCAATCACTCGGCGGACACTCGATGGAACAGCATGGATATTTTCATTGTTGTGGAACAGATTCTTCATGTGCTTCGCAAATACTCTTTCTGTCATCGGAGGCTCCCCTTGTCTTTTCTGTTTCAGGTCCCCAAGCAACTCTTTGTATTCTTTTGCTTTGAGAAAGCCATTCTTTCTCGTGTGCAAAGAAACGTAAGCTTTTCCTGGTTGGTCTTTCGGTTGAGTTGCTGCTCGACGTATTTTAATGGCTTCTTCTCCGTCGCATCTGTTAATTAGTAAATAGAATGTCCTATTTTCTTTCCAATGTTCGCTGTTGACAATGTTTGACATCAGTGCAACCACATGGCGAGCGTTAAAGCCGGCAACATCATACACTTTTCCTGTCGATAGATAGTGTCCTAGATAGTCTGGTATCTTTTGTTCGAACAGTTCCTTGAAAGCGGATATATTTGGCCGATTATCTCCAAAGATTGTCTCGTTTGCTAGCTTTTGGTTATCGAATGTAATCTCAAGGGAATTTTTACGTGTGCCTCGGTTGTTCATGGTCTATGTTGAAGACACCAGCGATCAATGAAGTTCCACTAAAGCAAAGAGTTCCGTTTAAAGAACAGAGTTACTTCTTACTCCGATTTTGACGTGTGCCTCGGTTGTTCAGGGTCTATGTTGAAGACACCAGCGATCATTGAAGTTCCTCTAAAGCAATAGAGTTCCGTTTAAAGAACAGAGTTTCTTCTTACTTCAACGAAGAGATTGATCAGTTATAGACGTGGCACAACACCTCATTTGATATTTAAATAGATATTTTTAGTCTATTGTGGTGAAACGTAGTCAAGGTTACGTGATTTGCACCAATGTTTGCCAAACAAACTTGCTTCCTTACATACTCAATTCTCGAGAAATTCAATTTACTTCCTCACACTACGAAGTATATATGAATACAGCACAGGAAACTATGATGTCCGAGGCAATGAGTTTTATGATCACCAGTTAAAATTTACCAATTGTGAAAAAGGTCCCCTGTTGTGAATAGGCTTTGTTGCTAAAAGTCAACCTGTCAGTAACTACTGAGAAATATTATGCAAACTGAAAGAGTCACGCAACTTCAAAGATGCCTTATACCAGCCATTGTTTCAGATTGCAACCTGCAGAGCTTCAAAATAATCTTTTGAAAATATACTAAGCAATATTATAATAATTTAGAGTCAAGCGAAACATGCAAAAAGAAACTCTTCGACTTAGGAACCTATGGTATGAAACGAAATATAAATGTGGACATTTACAATTTTTAAAGTTAACACGGCACTTTGTCGCCGGCGAAATAGTTAATTCCTTACCAAACCTCGAAGTAGGTGTCTTCTTGCTCTTGGGATATCAAAATTTACTATTCGGTCTAGTGTTACCAGGCCCGAGATGTGAAAACGGTTGCCGGTGAATTTTAAAAGGGTAAATAGTTGAATTTGTTGAACGGTCTAGCTACACCCAAACTGTTTTGTTTAGGCTTTTCTGGCGTAACGGAGCTTAACCACGAAGAAATCAAAGGCTTGAAACACATGACAATAAGTTACACATTAATTTACATCATGTTATACAACCTATAACACATCAAAGTATTTCTGAGAGATCGAGTAGCAACTTCACTGTCGAGACGTCATTTTACTTGAGAACAGAGTGTTTACGCTAATTTTAAAAGGCTTTTTACCAATCTACATCTCATTACGTGAAATTTTGTTCGTAATTAGAATTACATATTCAGAAGTTGTTTCACTGCCGTTGGCCATCTTGTCGTCAGTTTCGCCGTTTATTGAGTCTCAGATCTATAGTCAGTCTGTGTAATATCACACTCTAAAGCTGAACAGCGGAGTCTTTACCACTACAGATTTTATTTTTGATTCTGAAGCCGGAAACTACACTTGTTTCTCATTAGCACGCCTCGTTTCCGCCTGCTCTGCCCAGTGTTGTTTTGAAGCTGCTACTTTTGCCATAACCCTAGCTTTTACTGCAGTCGAGTTGCAGAGTTTGACGTAACCACTTCCAATCACTTATCTGTCATATCAACTGACCTGTCAGAAGCTACGGCCACTTTGTATATGATTTTTTATGAAAGGTATGTGAAAGGGGTCCCATTTCTTTTAAAAATGGTATATGAAAGGGTAAGGGTTTGGACCTTGGGGTGGAGTCTCCTTGTTTGAAATTTTACTGAATACCCTGAAGTACCTGAACCTGTACTTCTACAAACATTACACTACTTATTGTGACTATGAAAACCTCTGCAATGTGATTGGCTGAGAGCAAGCAAGTTAATTTGCAAGTTATATCTAAGGTCGCTACTTTCGGAGGGTTGCTACCTGTACAATGTTGGACCTTCGAAGGCTACTGATTGGCACAATGACTCTCTATTTTCACTCTAACATCTCAGTCTGGTTTCTGGATCATGGAAGGCAAATCTAGGTTACAGTTGCATAATGTCTTTAGAAGAGTGTTCCATAGGTGAACAGACACTTTTTCGTTTTTCTTGATGTAGTACATGATTGTACTGTAAAGTTAAAAGCAACCTTCATTGCTGTGGTTTAAACTACGTTATATTTTCCACTGGCTGAGGAATTAAAGAAGTGGAAAATGTTTTCTCTCACACCGCTAGGGCCGTGTTCAATGTCTGAGTTCAGTTGCTTTTTTTGCTGGCTGCCATTATTGACTTAGTCAGAGCCCTTCAGTACCCGCCCAACCCTCAGTGAACTGAAAGGACATTTCTAAAGAGAGTTGTTATTAAAAGTTTGTTATATTCAGTGTTATCTAGCATTTCAGTAGCTAGCAGTATTGTGTTAGTATGTAAGCCGAATTTGGTTGCGTTGTTTGAGAAATGAAGGAGTCAGGTGGCGGCGGTCAGCTTGACAATATCTTCCAGTAGTGTGCGAGAAAGAAAATTGTCACACCACTGCGTCAAACAGTCAAAGCAACGTTTCCGATGTGCACGGTTTGAACGAGTACAAGTATCTTTAAGCCACTTCTTAAAATCTTGTTCATTTTTCTTCATAAACAGAAATTTCCCGAGAACCTGGTAGGCCTTCTCGTATCCTGCATCTGAAAGACTCGTTCCATTCACGTCACCAATTCCTGCCAGCGTTGTGACTGGGTTTTCTCCTATTTTTTGGTTCACAAATTTTGAATGTTTGGTAAACTGTAACAGGCAAAAAAAAAATGGTTAGCAGAATGTTTGTTTTTGTTCAAACTTAATGTTTGCTCAATATTATGATAGTATTTTAATAATACTAATAGTAGTAATAGTGTATGCATGGCCATAAATGGAAGAAAAGATATCAATAACGATTTTCAAACATCACATTTTACGCAATTCATTTTTAGAGCAGCCTACGCAATTTATCCGAACTTCTATACATTACCAGTATGCATTTTGAAACGTCCAACGTTTAATATGTACAAGAAAAAAAACTTGCAGAACGTGGGTCCTGATCAGTTTGAACCACTTGCCAAAATCAGGTTTGTAAACCAAACATTACTTAATCTCAAGCAATCGACCAGAACAATTTTATTAGGTTTACGTATCCTTTGGGATCTTTGCAAACCCACAGTGAGCAGTGTGATGTCCAAATTTTAAATGACAACATTAGATGCATATTTCAGTCCGAGTAAAGGGTTATGACTAACGTCGAGTTTAAGCGAAAGAGGAGAATAGTCGAAGCTGTTGCTAGTCTTGCCAAGAGTGTTCCATTGGTATGTACAAAATAACAGACGATTTGATGTATACGTATCGTTGAGCTACGTTATTCACCTGTGGGATGCATCGGTTGTTTAACGGCGAAATATTAGTCCACCAGTGCACCAAATAGTTGTAGCAATCCTCCGGACTTTCCTCCGGACTTTCCTCCTGACTTTCCTCCTGACGTTCCTCCGGACTTTCCTCCGGACTTTCTTCCTGACGTTCCTCCTGACTTTCCTCCTGACGTTCCTCCGGACTTTCCTCCGGACGTTCCTCCGGACTTTCCTCCTGACCTTTAGCTGTTAGCCACTGGCAAAAATCCTCTTTCTTTAAAAGCAGAAATTGCCCGATAACCATGTAGGCGTCGTGCATACTCCTGAGAATCACATTTTGTAAATTTAAACACAAATTTTACTATATTTTCGGCGACCAAAATTTTTACTTTTCTTATGTCAAATCATATACCAGAATGAATGAGAGCATAACCAATATTTTGTAATCTGTTAACTTTGTATGGGGTAAAATGCCAAGTAAAAGGGGGAAATAGAAAGCAAGTCAATTAACAGACGTCTGAATACTCGAGCGGGTTATTTAGAACAGCTTTTTTTTAGGCCCTGTTTATATGATGAAAAGTTGTCTCTGGTACCCGAGACAACCCTTCCACCCCAGACAACTTTACCGAGCATTTATACGAGAAAATGTTGTTCCAGATAAACCTGGTCAAAGCTGGCCCTCTCGGTTGAGAAGGGAAATAATTCTTAAAACTCAGTCTATATAGCCCACAGATGACGGCCCAAAGGAAGATCGTCTTATCGTTGATTGCTGTACTCTTGTTTTTTAATTTATGCAGAAATTTTGTTTTTAAGGGATCACCTGTGTGTGTGTGTGTGTGTGTGTGTGTGTGTGTGTGTGTGTGTGTGTGTGTGTGTGTGTGTGTGTGTGTGTGTGTGTGTGTGTGTGTGTGTGTGTGTGTGGGTGACTTGGTCCCCGGGCCAACTTTTTGTCATATAAACAAGGCCTTATGTACCAATCAATTTGAAACTCGCACATCCCCCCCCCCCCCCCCCCGGGCATACCCCGGGCATTTGACCGCCTCCCTTGCCCGGGGAGGCGGGAATTTGACCAACCGCTCTCGCCCGGGGTGGGGCATTTGACCACAACCACGGAGGGGTGGGGAATTTGAACTCGTTCCCTCAATTTCGCCCCGCTTTACGCGAAAGTGTTTTAGCTGTGCGTACGGTGTGTGCTAAGTGTTTATTTTGTCTAAATTGAGAGACATATCAGTGAATATTCCAAGCACAACGTTCATTTATCGAGGATCAATCTCCGATGTTGCGCCGTTACGATTTAAACAACTCGCAATAAAGCGCTGCTTCGCTGGCTCAAGGTATGGTTTGAAACCTTATCATTGGATGTTAAATAAATGCATTTTGTTAGCCGTATGGTTTAAAGAAAAATGTCAACGACTTTAATACCCTCGGCGCATCGGAACACGACTCGCGGCATTTCTTGTCGACAATTCCGTGTCAATTCCCTTCGACTTTTTTCCCCGGCCCAGCATATAAATAGTTCATAAATCTGCTTCAGTCTTGCAAATCACTCGTATTTACTTCCTACAGTGTAATTCGCTTAAAGAAACAATTTTAGCCAACGTACTCACCGTTATCGAGCTCGGACGCGCGCGACTTTCACAATAACAAGTCAAATTGTTAGACGTGTATCTGTTTTTCAGCGTTTTTTTTGCCCCGGGGGTGGGGCATTTGACCACTAAATTCAGCCTTAAACCGGGGCATTTGAACAGTCATTTTGGGAATTTGACCATCGGAAAATCGAAAAGTTCAAATGCCCGGGGGGTTGCCCGGGGGGGGGGGGGGGGGGGGGGGATGTGCGAGTTTCGAATTGATCGGTACATTACTGTGCCTGTCCTGCTCCTGGTTCTGTTACCGCTTACCGCAGGTCTTCCTCTTCATTTGTCCTCTTCACAAACATTGCCTGCAGCTCCGCCAAGCAATTTTCCTCAGACACAGGTTCATCTGTACGAAAGAATTCGGCGTGTAGTTTGTTTCTATTTTCTATTGCTGTCTTCCTTGTTTGAGAGTTTCCTTTGAAACAATGATATTTCTGATCAAAAAAGAATACCTCGAACGTAATGGCGTTGGAGGATAGGAGATTCACAGCTCTGGCGATGGCACTTCCAATGGGAAGTTTATCCAGCTCTCGCTTTTTATCGGTCTCTTTTTCTTCCCTAACCAGTCGCCGGGCGATTTCAAACAGGAGTAACATGTAGGCTTCAGCAGTGGCAGGTTTGAAGATACTGATTTTTCCGTTGTCCTGAAATAGCTGTTTTATGTCCTCCGCGAATTTTGTTGTACCCCCATTGTTTTCATAGCCGGCTTTCACAGCCCCACACAGTTGGTCGTAGTTCTTGGGACTACATTTTCTTAGGCTAAAGATACCATTTCCCGGTTGATCTTTGGTGGGCCTCGCTTGCAATTTAAAGACTTCTTCTGCGTTGTTGGATCTGATTAGAAAATAGAATGTCTTGTTTGGTGTCCATATTGGTTTTCCGGCGTTTACAATGTGTGATAGCAGCGCAACCACACGACGAGAGTCAAAGCCTGTGATATCATACACTTTTCCTTTATTACGTTGAAGGCTGGGTGGCCTATTTTCCCCATTCAGTTCCTGAAGAAATCCTTCCGGCTGATTACTGATCCCCCAAAAAGCCTTATTTACGTGGACTTGGTTTTTGTAAGTCGTCGACATGACGAAAGGGTTCGCTTCCTAAAGGTAGTCGGCGGAGAAACTAGCGTTGAACGCAAGCTTTCAGCGATGGGTCGAGTTGCGCCACAACCACACAGATTGTTTCGACCGTCAAGGCTGTCAGCCGTTTACTTGACGAGTAAGGCAAGTAAAATACGCGATGAATTTAGGGCGTAGAGATTGATCAGTTATAAACACGCCTGGTAGTTAAACTACTGAAGGTTACGTGATTCGCACCAACGTTTGCCAAAAAAAAACTTGCTTTCTTGTGATGTTGGGGAAACCCAATTTGCTTCGTCACACGAAAATAAATGCTTAAATGCAGCACAAGAAACTATGATGTCCGGGTGGTCAGTCTATGGAAAGCCCGAGGCGATGAATTTTGTATTACCTTGTGAAAAAAGTCCCCTATTGTGAATAGGCTTTTGTTGCTAAAAGTCAACCTGTCAGTAACTACTGCGGAATATTATGCAAACTGAAAGAGTCACACAACTTCAAAGATGCCTCATACCAGCCATTGTTTCAGCTTGCAACCTGCAGAGCTTCAGAATAATCTTTTGAAAATATACTAAGCAATTATAATAATTTAGAGTCAAGCGAAACATGCAAAAAGAAACTCTTCGACTTAGAAACCTATGATATGAAACGAAATATAAATGTCGACATTTACAATATTTTTAAAGTGAACACGGCACTTTGTCGCCGACGAAATAGTTAATTCCCTACCAAACTTCGAAGTAGGTGTCTTGTTCTTGCTCTTGGGTTCTCACAATTTACAATTATTCAGTCTAGTGTAACCAGGCCCGATATGTGAAAACGGTTGCCGGTGAATTTTAAAAGGGTAAATAGTTGAATTTGTTGAACGGTCTAGCTACATCCAAACTGTTTTGTTTAGGCTTTTCTGGCGTAACGGAGCTTAACCACGAGGAAACCAAAGGCTAGAAACACATGACAATAAGTTACACATATTAATTTATATCATGTTATACAACCTATCAAAGTATCTCTGAGAGATCGCGCAGCAACTTCACTGTCGAGACGTCATTTTACATGAGAACAGAGTGTTTACGCTAATTTTAAAAGGCTTTTTACCAATCTACATCTCATTACGTGAAATTTTGTTCGTAATTAGAATTACATATTCAGAAGTTGTTTCACTGCCGTTGGCCATCTTGTCGTCAGTTTCGCCGTTTATTGAGTCTCAGATCTATAGTCAGTCTGTGTAATACCACACTCTAAAGCTGAACAGCTGAGTCTTTACCACTACAAATTTTATTTTTGATTCTGAAGCGGAAACTACACTTGTTTTTCATTACCACGCCTCGTTTCCGCCTACTCTGCCCAGTGTAGTTTTGAAGCTGCTACTCTTGCCATAACCCTAGCTTTTAGTGTAGTCGAATTGCAGAGTTTGACGTATAAACCACTTTCAATCACTTATCGTCATATCAACTGACCTGTCAGAAGCTACGGCCACTTTGTATATAAACGCTCTCAATATGAGTACGTTATAATTATAGCAGTATTCACACTGTTATTGCATGGAGTATATTTTCTTTTAAGAGTTTAAATTGTACAGAGAAGTGCGGTAGTTCCTTGCTTAGCTCTGCGTTGCATCAATTTTCACGTCTCGTGTACAGCAGTAGACATATTTAAGGTGATGACAGGCTTTCGTATTTTGTCCAGGAGTCTAATAATTTCCGTCCGAATGGTTAGGCAGATTTCTTGCCTAAACTCGATTTAGACCTGCTGACTTTTCTAGTTGGAAGTTCCTCAAACTCGCGACTTCCCTGTAGATTAGGGCAGAACATTTCTTTCAGCTCCGCGACCGCGTAGTGTTCATTGATGTTGTCGATTTTCGCTTGTCTTTCGGCCGGTTCACCGTTAAAGCAGTGATACTTTCCATTTTGCAAAAACACATCTTTAAATCGCACGGTCCTGTCTTTATCGAGAAGCTTCACAATCCGCATTACTGCGGTTCCGACAGGAAGCTTATCAAGCTCTTGTTGCTTGTCCGTTGGCGCATCGCACTGAACGAGGCGGCGGGCGATCTCGAACAGCAAAACAACGTACACCTCGGCAGTGATTTGCGGCACAGCTGCAATGCGCGCGTTGTTGCTGAAGAGCTGCTTCATGTGCTGTGCAAATGAAGAAACGCTTTTGCCATAGATCCGCTCCAGTTCACTATTTATCTCGGGATACGTTTTCTCCTTCTGTGTAAAACGGACGTCGCCCCTACAGCGCATTCTAACAGTGCCGTTACCGGGTTCGTCAGGCGCTGGTTTCGCTTTGATCTCGAAAATCTCCTCTACAAGCTGCCCGTCGGCCTCAGACTTCACCATCAAGTAGTACGCCTTCTCTTTCTTCTTGTTCAGGAAGCCGGAGAGTTGTCCCAGGACGTGGAAGGCGTCCCTGCCGGTGATGTCAATTACCTCGCCCGGAAGCTTCACCGGTATCTTGAAGCCTTCTCCCTTTTGTTTCTGGCCGTTGGTCCAGAGATTGTCAGTGAGAAATTTCTGCCACGCATTTTCTTCTGCAGAGTGTGAACTGTTTGTGGCCATGATACGTTTCCCTGACACTTGTGGTCGCACCGATCGTTTACTAACCGAAACACCTTGTTTAGATATAGAACGCGCGACCTGATTGGTTAGCCTCTTGCATTTATGAGTCGACACGCACGCGCGCACATTAATCTGACATTGGCCCCACGTCCTTCTTGGTTTTGTTTGTGAGCTTATCGTTTAAATTTGTGGTATAAAAGGGGAAAAAAGCGAGTTATAGAGCAATGTTGCTTCTGCACACTTTCCTCGCGTTCTTTCAGATCTACCCCTGCTTCTATGATTTTCAATAGCTCACTGAAGAGTTCTTTGTTTCGTTGATGTCGTTTACTCTGCTAAACCGTCAACAACCGGTGACCAGTGTTGGAGGTAAACACTTATTTTAAACTTGTTTTTACGTTTTCAGCAGGTTGGCCGGCCGCATGGTCCTGCGGTCTTACGCCGCAATTCAAAGTTTTGACTTCGCATTAGAACTTTCTCATGGCTATTCATTCCAGTCTCGGCTTATAAACCTGAACGTCCAGCTTCGGTTGTCTTAAATCCTTGCTGGCCCAGTTTGTTGAACAGCACATCGATCTATTTTATTACATTTCTTTAAGATCGTTGTTGTAAAACGGGGACTTTGTCCCAGTTTCGGACTTTAAATTTCCAAAAAATGGTATAGAGCTGTTGCCACACACCGGTATCAACTGCAGAACTATAGCATGATTCAAAGCAAATGTCGAAGAGATGTTGAAATCGTTTGAGGGCTTGACGTTACTTAGGCATTGATTCAGGTCAGATCCATCAACTGAAGTGGTATGCTCTCTAACCCACTACTCTGTGATGCACCAATCCTATCTCGCGCCACCGTCTTGATTGTTTTGTTTTCGCTTTCGCCGCTCTAACCGTCGCTGTCGTCTTCGCTTTCATTGCTGTAACCGTCGCTGTCGTCTTCGCTTTTGCCACTCTAACCGTCGCTTTCGTCGCTGTCGTCTTCGCTTTCGTCGCTTTTGTCATCACTCTCGTCGCTTTCGTCGTCACTTTCGTCGCTCTTATCGTCGCTTTCGTCCCTGCTGTCCTCGCTTTCATTTCCATTGTAATCAATTCCATCGCTACTGTCCCCGCTTTCATTTCCATTGTAATCGATTCCATCGCTACTGTCGTTGCTTTCGTCCCAGTTGTCCTCGCTTTCATGCTCGCTTTCGTCGTTGTGCTCATCGCTTTTGTCGCTCAAGTCTGGCTCACTTTCCTCGTTGCACATGGGGACGTAGCCAAATGTTTCTCCCAGCTCGTCCAACTCACTCCACGTGCTCTTTACTACCCACTTGTAGCGTTCGTTGATGTTGTTAATATTCTCTTGCCTTTTTTCGGCTGAGCCCGTGAAAATGTGATAGCATCCACCATGCGTAAAAACGTCGCTAAAACCTATGGCTTTGTCTTCCTGGAAGAGCTTCACAATCTTTGCGACAGCAAGACCTATAGGAAGATTGTCAAAGTTTGCTTTCAGTAGAGACCCAAATGGGTTTCCTTCAACAAATCTCCTGGCAATCTCGAAGAGAAGTATCATGTACACTTCTGCGGTGATTTCTGGAACTCGAGCGATGGATTCATTGTCCAAGAAGAGCGTTTGTGTGTGCTTTGCAAACGAAGCCGTGTTTTTGCCGTAGTGACTCTTCAGTAAATTGTTAATGGTTAGGTACGGCTTTCTGTTTTCGGAGTAGGAATCTGCTCCCTTTGGACGCATCATGACAGTACCATTTCCAGGTTGATGTATTTTGGGATCTGTGACAATTTTGAAGAAGACGACGTCTGCACTTGGTTTTTCGATTTTAAAGAAGGCTGTTTCTTTCTTATACCAGCGAGCAGAATCATTTTCTCTGCCCCGTCTGTTGATAAGGACACTGAGTTGTCCCACTACACTACGTCCGTCAAAACCTGTGATGTCGCACACTTCATCGTTCTGAAACCTTCCGTCTGAAAACTCACGAGTAAAAAATGCCTTGAAGTCTTCCTCTTTGTTGTTAGTCGCCATATGATTTCCAATAGAGCACTTGCTATCAGCTAAGCTTCAAAGGGTCCTTGTCAACTCGAGTGTAACTTATGGAAAGGTGTTTCTTTTCTGGAACGAATGAGGTGAAGTTTCCTGAGCTCAGCATAATTGGACAAAACGTTCATGGCGGGTACGTCTTGTTACCACAGCAATAAGCGGCCATCGTTTATTGCGAGTCATGGTGCGTTTTCGTGAGAGTGCACCTCAGTATCCGAAGCAACTGGGCTAGATAGGACGCGCGAGCTGATTGGTTAAGCCGCAGAAATTAAAGAAAACCTAGAGTGTTTGGACAAGGTGCGATTAAAATGTTGGCAGTGAAACCGACTTTGCTTTAAAAACAATGGAAAGTAAATATTTAGTAAAACTAGTTTTAGACTGGCTCGGCGTAGAGAAAAACGTGTGATAAATCGACTAGGGGCCAATGTGCGACTAAAACTGGACGCCGTTAATAAATTTCAGCTGGCGTTTCGAGCGTTAGCCCTTTCTTCGAAGCAATTTTGTTTGAAAAAGATGGGGGTTGTGCTGTATTAAAAAAAGAAATGGTTACAGAAGGCTAGCCGCGATCTCGGAATTTAGAAGGTTTCACGGTTCTTTATTTATCCTCGGCAGAAAATAATGAATTTTTGTCATGTATCTAAATCATGGCTCACTGACAAGTGCTTCGGTTTGTTGATGGTGGTGCCCAGCCGCTGGAAATAACAATTGTTAGGTTGTTTTTAAATTTGTAGCAGGTTGGCCGACCACATATTTAGACGGATGGTCCTGCGGTCTTAATGAGAGTTCAAAACTTTGTCCATGACTTCAAAAAAAGGAGTTTATTCAACTTGGGTTATTCATTTCCAAGAATATCAAACTTCAGTTTTCTTAGAAATTTGCTGGCAGGTGACAGCACAATCATTTAGTTCTCCTGTACGTGTCTTTAAGTTCTTCGTAGTAGTTCGTTCCCTCGTCTTTGAAGGCTTCTTTGTGTACCTTATTTATTTCGTCGATCGCCGCCTTTCTTTTACGTATTGAACCTCCGAAACAGAAATATTTCTCTCGAAAAACTTCGTCGAAGGACGCGATTTTATTGTATTCGAGCAGCCTTAGAATTCTCACAATAACAACGCCAATGGGAAGGCCATCCAAGCTCCTCTTCTTCTTTGAATCTTTCCTGGATGGTTTAACTAGCCGTCGCGATATCTCAAACAGAAGGAGAACGTACGCCTCGGTTGTTGCTTCAGGGAAATCGCTGATGTATTCATTGTTTTGAAATAGCTTCTTTATGTTGCTAGCAAGGATGTTTCTTTCTTATACCAGCGAGCAGAATCATTTTCTCTGCCCCGTCTGTTGATAAGGACACTGAGTTGTCCCACTACACTACGTCCATCAAAACCTGTGATGTCGCACACTTCATCGTTCTGAAACCTTCCGTCTGAAAACTCACGAGTAAAAAATGCCTTGAAGTCTTCCTCTTTGTTGTTAGTCGCCATATGATTTCCAATAGAGCACTTGCTATCAGCTAAGCTTCAAAGGGTCCTTGTCAACTCGAGTGTAACTTATGGAAAAGTGTTTCTTTTCTGGAACGAATGAGGTGACGTTTCCTGAGCTCAGCATAATTGGACAAAACGTTCATGGCGGGTACGTCTTGTTACCACAGCAATAAGCGGCCATCGTTTATTGCGGGTCATGGTGCGTTTTTGTGAGAGTGCACCTCAGTATCCGAAGCAACTGGGCTAGATAGGACGCGCGAGCTGATTGTTTAAGCCGCGGAAATTAAAGAAAACCTAGAGTGTTTGGACAAAGTACGATTAAAATGTTGGCAGTGAAACCGACTTTGTTTGAAAAACAATGGAAAGTAAATATTTAGTAAAACTAGTTTTAGACTGGCTCGGCGTAGAGAAAAGCGTGTGATAAATCGACTAGGGGCCGATGTGCGACTAAAACTGGACGCCGTTAATAAATTTCAGCTGGCGTTTCGAGCGTTAGCCCTTTCTTCGAAGCAATTTTGTTTGAAAAAGATGGGGGTTGTGCTGTATTAAAAAAAGAAATGGTTACAGAAGGCTAGCCGCGATCTCGGAATTTAGAAGGTTTCACGGTTCTTTATTTATCCTCGGCAGAAAATAATGAACTTTTGTCATGTATCTAAATCATGGCTCACTGACAAGTGCTTCGGTTTGTTGATGGTGGTGCCCAGCCGCTGGAAATAACAATTGTTAGGTTGTTTTTAAATTTGTAGCAGGTTGGCCGACCACATATTTAGACGGATGGTCCTGCGGTCTTAATGAGAGTTCAAAACTTTGTCCATGACTTCAAAAAAAGGAGTTTATTCAACTTGGGTTATTCATTTCCAAGAATATCAAACTTCAGTTTTCTTAGAAATTTGCTGGCAGGTGACAGCACAATCATTTAGTTCTCCTGTACGTGTCTTTAAGTTCTTCGTAGTAGTTCGTTCCCTCGTCTTTGAAGGCTTCTTTGTGTACCTTATTTATTTCGTCGATCGCCGCCTTTCTTTTACAAACTGAACCTCCGAAACAGAAATATTTCTCTCGAAAAACTTCGTCGAAGGACGCGATTTTATTGTATTCGAGCAGCCTTAGAATTCTCACAATAGCAACGCCAATGGGAAGGCCATCCAAGCTCCTCTTCTTCTTTGAATCTTTCTTGGATGGTTTAACTAGCCGCCGCGATATCTCAAACAGAAGGAGAACGTACGCCTCGGTTGTTGCTTCAGGGAAATCGCTGATGTATTCATTGTTTTGAAATAGCTTCTTTATGTTGCTAGCAAATAGCCCAGGGTTTGTTTGAAGTTTCAGGTCTCTGCTAATTTCCCAATAGTTCTTTGAACTGTTTGGATGCTTTGAAACGACGCCGTTCCCAGGCTGGTCCTTAGTTGGTTTGGCCACAAATGTAAATACGTGGTCCTTGGCACCGTTATTGTTATCCTTGATCTCTAACTTGAAGGTTTCGTCCGTTTGCCACCTGTTCACGATGTTAGAGAGCAATCCTATCACGCCATGAGCGTCTAAACCTGTGATATCGTAAACCTGCCATTCCTCATAACCCACTTTGTGTCGTTCTTCGGCCATGGAAATCCTCCGCTGCAAAACATCATCCACGAAGAATTTCTTGCAAGCCTTCAATTGGCAATCTGTGCTACTATCACCATTAGTAACGCCGTTGGTCGTGGTATTGCTCCGCGATAAAATGGATTTATTTCCAAGCTTCCCGTTGCATTTCAGGTTTAGGTAAAAGAGGTTCCACCCAAATTTAGTGTTAATTTTTAGCCTGTTGATATTCATTTGAGATTTTTTTTATTTGACTATCAGCAACCGTATGGCACATGATAAGTTCAGTTTGTTTATAGGCCTTAATCATTTATAGTTGGTAGGCTCATAATTTATTCTTAATCGTGAATGATAGGGCAACCGGCAGCCAATTGAACTTATTAACGAAAGCTATGTGGACAAACCCATGCAGAGTATTCAATTTTTCTTAAAAGGGATTTTCTTGCGTACGTTTGCGTCCTTATTTTTGCAAACTCACTGCACTTTTTAAAAAGGGATGGGTGATGTTAGCTGGTGTGTTCACAAGACTTTATCATTTCCGTATGCGTCGGGTTGATGTATCGTACAGTAACTACAAAAAGGCATTCGAAAATTACTAACTTTAGGTCGACGGACCTCACTAATCATTTGTAGAATTGCTTTGATGATGTAATGAGCGAGCTCAAAGTTTAAATCTTTTTCCAATAATCTGTTGTTGCTCACAAGATTCACCAAAGCGGCGCAACTACAGTGCCAGCGTCCCAGTCGGTTATGTGAACACACGTCCTTTTCAGTTTCAGGTAATTCATGACTTATGAGATGATGGATGGGAACGTCCTTCGGGGAAATCGTCGAGAAAAATCTCAAGTGTATCTTGGCGTCACTCATTTAATTTTTCGGGCCTTTTCTTCGTTTATTATCATCAATTAGATTAGAATGGCGAACTATGATTGGTCCGTTTCTAATGGCGTCCTGTAGACCTCCCGCCATGCAAATCACAAAAGATTTCCAAGAAACGCCAGACGTTAGAAAAACTCGAAAACAACTGAGTTCGTAGCAAAGCCTGACTCAGTACTGCTCATCGGTATCTCGTTTTGGCCACTTTTGTTTGTATTCGGAATTTTGGCTGTTAATTATTTTTTAGCAGTGTTACAAACTCTCCAGTTGCTGTCTAGAACGTCTGCTAATTAGCGATGGGCAGGTGTTGGAAAATAATAATATGGTGGCAGATTATCTGTATCTGTTTGTTGAACTACATTATATAAACATGACCAGCATATACTCAATGCCTATGCAGACCTGCTGAACGCCATAAATGTTGCTTTTTTTCCCGCCTGAGGAGGCCGGTGCAGGGAACCTGGGAGAGAGGATTTGGAGCGTTATCCCTTCTTCTTGTGTTTGTGTCGCCCATTTTCACGGCGTATATGTCTTTTGCTTTGTGCTAATGATTGCGCTTGTGCGTTGCATCCAATCAAGTGTATTTGTGAGAAAATAACATACGATAGTCTGATAAATGCCACTTGTTTAACGTGAAGACATGAAGCCTTTTAGAGTACGGTGATGCAAGGCAGTACATTAGGACACCAATTGTGTGAGCCATGTCCATTCTGCCTACTAGCGCTTCTGCCTAATTGATTGAACGTCAACAGGTTTTGTTTTATAAAACAAACCACTTCTAATTGCACTTTCAGCTATCGATCCTTTCACTCAACGACTTCTGTACCTCGAATGCTGGCGCGGTTTACCGCGCGTTCCGTCAACCCCCCTTCCCCCTAAAAAAAGCAGATACACATCAGGAATAAAGCTTTATATACTGCGTATAGAGCGTTGTTCGGCTTATTCACGACGTTGCGTTACTGAAAAGCATAGGTTATTCCCATAATGCCACGACAACTTCCAATACGTTTGCGCGTGTTTAGCCACTTTTGTGTTCAGTCTTTTCTTTAGTTTTCTTTGTAGACAATAAGTTAATACCACTTTAACTTATGGAGATGTTTTTCTTTTTTCATTCTCGCTTTCCTTCATCTGTTCTCCTTTTTTTCTTACATCCTTCCTTCTTTCTTTCTTTCTTTACAATATTCCTAGTGCTGTTAAGATTTAAAGAGAAGTACAACAGAGCACCACAAGCGAGGAGTGTGACAGAAGATGCTGCTGAATTACTCAAACTCAGAGATACAGTCCTTGATGAGCTAAAAGTGGATAGACAACTTGTCCCGGACAATTTTGCCAGGTAACCGTCCAGAGAATCTAATGTTTGAAACTACCACTGATAGTCCAAGAATGCATGACTCCAAAACAATGGATGTAACCAATCAGGGAGGGGGAGGGGGAGGGGGGGGGGGGGGTGTCTCCCTGTCCCCTCCCTTTAAGGGCCTGAAACACAGGTTATGATGGTTCTTTATTGTAGAAAAGCTGGTAAATGTTAAGAAAAAAGGGATAGAGATATGATGGTTGACAGTGGAGAAGAGTAGTGGATCCCATGTTTCTTGTAACCTGCTCAGTTTTTGTGCAAACAATATGTCACCCAGTTCACATTTTTTGTGCATTTCAGTCATTGTGCAGCTGAAATGAGTCCAGTTTGTGCCATTGTTGGTGGAATAGTTGGTCAAGAAATAGTAAAGGTGAGCAAAGCATGTGATAATTATAATATTTCATTACAATTTTAGTATAATTTGTTTATTACAATAATATTGTAGTAATATCGAGTGTTTCAACCAAAATCAGTTTCACCAGGCACACGTCAGTTTGGTTTGAGGCAACTCTGAAATCAGAGTGAAACTTCTCCTTTTGATACACAATCAGCTCTATGTTGTTCAGTATGGAGAAAATAGCAAGTTATCTCTCAAGGTCGAGCTAAATAGATGTCCTTCTCTTACAGGCTGTGTCAGGAAAGGATGCCCCGCTGAATAACTTCTTCTTTTATGATGGTGTGGAGGGAAGTGGAACAGTAGACAACTTCAAATGAGTTAAACACCCAAGATGTTTTATGTATCTGCAGTATAACTCTTGCAACATTTCCTAAAGAACTGATCAGACATGCCTCTGGGATCAAAAAAATATGGCACAGTATGTAAGAGACAAAGATAGTTTCTAGATATCAACTAAAGAGTGTGGTGGTTCATTGATAAACCTGGGTACTGAGTGGAACCTCCCTGAATCACCACCTCTTGTAAACAACCACCCTATAAAGAAACACTCAAGTCTGTACATGTACAGTTATCCTAATACCAAGGCTGGTTACACTGTAGCCCTTTTTCTCATTTAGTTTTAAAAGACATTACTAACTTTTGAACCTCTAGTTGTATAATACAAAAAAAAAATAGTATTTGTCAGTTCAAATTTTTATGGACCTCTCAATCAAACTTGCCTACTCTACTAAAATCCGACCAGTCAACTAAAGTATTCCAGAGTCGACTTAGCTTTCTCCATCTCATGAAGAAAAGAATAAAACTGTGGCAGA
The DNA here is from genome assembly GCA_964036295.1 of Plumapathes pennacea. NCBI lineage: Eukaryota > Metazoa > Cnidaria > Anthozoa > Antipatharia > Myriopathidae > Plumapathes > Plumapathes pennacea. The sequence continues at coordinate 4,552,451 of OZ038470.1, forward strand.
GTCATTTCCATGAAAACGTCTTCTCGCCGTCCTCCACGATCAATGACCAGTTTAAGTTGCAAGAAAGTTTGCCCCACAACTTTCAAGTCACTACTTGCAGCCGTTACACCAAACTTCCACTCCATGTCCACTAGTTGGTTCACCATAAATGTCTGTCCAACGACAGATCGCGACAAGGCAACAATGTTTGTTTTCCAAGTGTCCGCCACAAATGGCGAACGTTCTGGAGACAGACCTGCAAGGTGATGATGCATATTTACCATGTTTACAATATTTGTGTGGGCAAGGATTACAAAGAGGGAGATAAAGGACATACACCCCCCCCCCCTCCCCCCAAAAACCCCACTCCTCATTCCATCCTCTTTCTGTCATCCTATCTTTGTCTGTCTGTCTTTGAAACAAGATTCAAATGCATGCAAAACCAAGTCAGTATGTTGTGTGGGGGAGGCAAGGGGTAAAAGCTGGAATTGATTGATGTATTTTTCATTTCTTTACTGCCTCTCCCAACCATCTATAAACAAAATATGAATGACAAAGTGAGAGTTGATAGAGCTTTTCAGTCAGTTCAAATTAAACTGTTCTAATCAATTTGCCTTCCTCGTCCATTTGATCGGTCGCCAAATTCGTCGACCTCACGGGGGAGGGGTGGTGTTGCTGTGTACGGTATCATGTCTACTCACCGAGAACTTCCAGGTCTTCCTTTAGGTGGGCCGGGGTTAAATTGCTCTTTATGGCGCTCTTGAAGAAACCTAGAAGGCTCTTGATCACATTTTTCAGCGCATTCGCACTGACTCCGTGCTCCTCGGCGAAATCTTCGATCTGCGACATGAAGCGAGCGCCCTCTCTGGGAGAAACGAGAAAGGTGAAGACAATTTCTGTGAGCCTGTGAAACGCTTCTTCTTCAAATCTGTTTAGAGATTTGATGTCTGTGTACATCTGCTCTTCTGGTGCGCTCTTTGTGAAGTGGAGTGAAGACATTTCAGATCCTGAAAGTGCAATTCGACAAGGCTGGATGAAATGACCGAGAGAGGACTGGAACTTCGGCAGTTGTCGGATAATTTACGAAGGTCCCAAAGTGGTTCCTGGCGTGCAGAACTCAAAATGCATCTTCGAAGAATGCCATACCGGGTATAAAATGAATGTTCAGTAGTCCGATCGTGGTTTGACATACAAGCGTAAACCATAAGCTCTTGCACACAAACATTCTACGAATTGTATCGAGTTATCTCCGATTTTTGCCGAAGGCTTGCAAACAGCTTTGAGGCTCGGCAGCTCAGCCGTATCATTCGTGATGTTTTACGTGAAGATAAAAGTCATCGCGTGTGAAGATGGTGCTTCTGGACAATGATGGGGTTCGTAAAGAATTTATCTATTTAAAGTGTCTATTATATGATTCTAACGCTTCGATCTGTTACTTTAGTTTCTAACCCAGCTCACACTTCAACTTCAAAAGACGAGAAACGTGGGATCGTTTTACATCACCATGAAAAAGTGTAAGTATACAAGCGGTTTCGGTTTATGGCTTTGGTAGGTTGTATTTGATCGCTTTTTCACAAACATTAGATAACATTTAGTACCCTATTATTCTGTACAACTTTGTCTGATTTCATAAGCGCAAAGTCGACCAGCTTTTGTTGTGTCAATTTAGTTGTTTAGCCGTTTAATACTCGCTTTTTTAGTATCTTATTATCAATGCTTCGATGTGCGGTGACGAAAAAAAGAACACATTTTTTCCTTATAAATATGCTGTGGTGCTGACAGAGGATCGGTTTTTATGTTGTGTAACTACAGTGTATAAATGAAAGAATTTGTCTTTTCAAATTTGTAGATCATGGTCAGACAAAACCAAAACCGAGGGAGGGCAAAAAGTCAAGTAAACTGACGGCCGTTGAGCATGACAAAGAAGGCTTGTGTTTGTTCAGAGCCACGAATGGTAAAAAGAAACTTAGCACAGTGGTAAGTTGCCTGTTGGTGTATTGAAGTTTGATTTTCTTCCTGTTGCATTATTTGATCCCACTTCGAAAAATAACAGGTGTATGAAAGGATGAAATTGCCAATACTCTTTCCCTGCCCAGGGTTGGGTAATTTGTAGCAATGCTCAAAGTCTGCCAAGGTGGAGGATGGTAGCAGCTGGGATTTGGTTCATGCATTACTTTATTTCCTTTTAATTCTGCAATAGTCCATGTTCACAAGGTTGCAGTTTTTACATTATGTTCCATTATTTTGCTTGTACAATATTGATATTTGGATATGTGTGCAACTTTGTTTTATTGTATTAAATATTGTTCTACCATATTGATTTGTACTATTCTGTTTTATACTAGGTACATTCAAGAGATGTGAACAGATTTCAACTGGTAAGTTTTCTTGTCATCTTTCTTCTTCATCTACTGTTTATCCCTGTAGCTCAGGAATGCAATTAGGGCACATTACAGACAATATTCAAGAAGCTGCAAAAATATCTATGAAAATATTCTGGGTTTCAAAAGAATTAACTGCTTTCCTTTCAGTTTTCATGTGGTTATGGTACATATGACTTCTTTTTTTGTATTGCAGGCTTATGCCAATGTTCTCAAAGCAAACTTGGATAATCTGAAGAAGAGAGACAAGAGAACAGAAAGAAAGAAGGCCCAGAAATCTAAGGCAACACAGTAGTTACAAGTGCACCCTTAAATTAATGTGTAACTCTTACTGTTTTGAAATAAGCCTGCTTGAACTTGTTTCATTCCAGTTTGCATTTGACATGCAACTTGTGCCCACCCTTGTGCTTATAGTGCTTTCATTATGCATATTATAAAACAAATTCCCAATATTATTGAAAAGGTTTTTTATCATTATAAAGTCCACTCTCAGAAACAACAGATGGACACTGTGGTAAATCTTCCTGAAAACTTTTTTCCAGTTTCCTAGCCTCTTTTTTCAATGCATTTTTTCTGTCTTTGTTAAACTCTTTGAGTCCCTGGGGACATCATAACTTCTCAACAAAAATCTCCAAGTGAAAGCTGTTCAGTATCCTGGCACTGCTTCTTAATTTGTTGTTCCAGTAAACTAATTTCTCATTGGTTTTGCAAACATTTTCAGAATGTTAGAATTTATTGTAGCCTGACTTGAACTCAACAACAGTACTATATGCCCATATGAAAAAAAAAAAAGAAGTCTTCTCTAGTTTTGTCACTCAACAGTTCTACAAAATAAAATAAACATTAGAATACATCGGTGAGAACACATATTTTTATTACTATTGAAAAACTACAAAACTGGAGTTGGAACTACTTATCCAGAACCACACAGTACACTTGTAAATATAACTTACTGCAGAATGAAATCCAGGGAATGATGACGTATAATCTTCATTGGTTTGTTTCAGTTCCTAGAAAACTTCAAAACTCAAGTCTACTTCATAATCTAACTAACTGAAAGATCACAAATTATCAATCACACAAGAGCACACTGATAGCAATGTTTGGCAGTCTGTAATTTGTACATCTTTGAACTCATCAAAAGAAAAGAACCCAAAGTACCTGCTGCAATATTTCCTTCATGTCTTTTGAAAGTACCAAAACAGTGAAGCTAAATTTGGATTGTTACAACATTTTCTTGGGTAACTGATTCCAAAAGCTTCATGGTTGAAAGATTAAAACTCGACAACTAACAAGCATCAAAAAATGTTCATAAGAATCTTTTTGTACTTCTAACTAAAGAAATTCTGTTGACTTTCGTTTTACATGGTGAAGTCCGTTGGCACATGTAAAGATTTCCTTCCATTCTTACCATCCACAAAAGTGACATGATTTACGTACCTACAAGGAGAAAAAAATATTTTGTTTGGACATGTGGGTAAATTTTAAAATGCTAAAACTAAACAAGAGTATTTACTGTACCAAACACTAATTTGAAAAGAGCTTCTTTTCTTTTGATGAATCTCAGATCTCACATGTTTAGTAGTTGAAGTAGCCAATGTTGACATGATAATGTAAGCAAAATTATTATAGCCTTATTATAGCATTATTGTGGCCTTGGGTTTTTGAGGACATTCTTTTAGACATTACAGGGCAATGCTTCAGACTTTGCAATTTTAGTCAAATGCATTCAAGATGTTTTTAATCCTGTATGGACACAGCTGTACACGTCAAGGGATGAATCTATCACTTACTTGTCCAAGCAAAAGATCTTGAGTCTTTCTGGGTATCTCTTGGCTAGCTTGTGCCATTCTGCACTTAGACTATGTTTCCATGAGTGAACCTCGACCCTCCAGCCTCGTTCCAGAGCACTGACTGCACAGCCTGGGAAGCTTGTGCCTTGTTCTGACTTTCCCTTCATGCCATCACCTGTGGCGAGTACCAGAACCCTGGGTGATAGCTCACACACTGCCTGAAAGGATTTAAAGACAAATCAGTGGACATTCAAGTAACTGTAGTTCACCAAATTGAATATTATAACACTGAAAATACAGAATTTGTCAGATTATGCCAAACAACAAAAGTCTACTGCAAATATCTCAATTACCTTGTAAATACACAAGTGTAGTCCCTCATCCACCCTCTGCTCATCTTTTCCTCTTCTATCCTCCAAGTCCACAGTGTAGCCAAGCCGTCTGGTTAAAAAGAGTGCATAATTTAAACAGATTAACCTTTTTCCCTACTAAGCTCAAAAAACAGATTCTCCCAACCTTTCATGAAGAAAATGTATAAGTGATGTAGTGAGAATATTGACAGTTGAATCAGCTGTCATCTGACTATCAAGTGGTAAATTCTCCATACTGTATCATATGATCTCTGGTGAAAGATTGAAGGAGAATATGGAAAACCACAGTGATGGTTACCATACCTGTAAACATCCCAGACCTGCTCAGTTGCAGGAGGACTTGAGCCACAGGCAAACCCTTGGACTTTAGGTCGGTTTTGCTCCAGGATTCGGACCAGATTTTGAATCTTTAGTCTGACATTACGCTTGCGTTCGCCATGATTTACGGCACTGGCGCTCTCCTGGGCACCTATGTATATGTTACTGTTATCAATGGCAACAACAATCTTATCTCTGTCTGCATCTGTTGCTGTTGTGGAGAGTGAGACCTCTTGGAGGATTTCTGTCTTTGTACAAGTTGCTTGATCATGCATTGAGCATTCAGTCACAGATTGCATGTCTGTCTCTGTTGTCTTTGAGACTCTTGAGATCTCAGTATATGAACATTGTGATTGAGCAAGTTCCGAAGTTATGCTCTTAGAGAATTCGTAACTTTTTTTCTCTGACGTATGTTCACTTTCGGCTGCTGCTGTTGGGCTGAGATTCTCAGTTTCTGTCTGCTTATCTTTGTAAAGTGGTGACTGTTGTAGATTGCTGGGGATGCACTGAGTAAATGTGTTGTGAACTTTGGACAGGTAAAACTGAGGCTGCAGGTCACCCCTTTCAAGCTTTCCCACGTTCTGTTGCTTATTGGGGTTCCAAATGCTGTCTCCATTATGCTGAACATACCTTCCTCTGTTTGTTGCAGGAAAACAACTAGCAAGTTGTTGCTGTAGCACAGTTGTCAATGAAGGACAGGCTTTAGAATGATAGACAGTAGCTGGGCTTGTCTCCACTGCTTTAAGGGTTTGGTCACAAACTATGGCAGTTTTCTCATGCTCCAATAATGAGGGATCAATTTCAAGTGCTGTGTTCATCAGTACGCAACTATCTGCTAGGTAAGCTTTGGTACTTGGGTATGTTGACCCCTTGCTATTATTTAGGTTATTTTTTTCTTGTGAGACACTTCCAAGTTCTGCTTCTGATGCTTCGATGAGCTGTTGAAGTTCAAATGGAGGGGAAGTCATCCACTCGGTGGTGTGAAAATACCTACAAAAAATCATGAAACATTTACCATATGATTATTTTGAGCACTGAACACCTTGAATCATCTAATCATCATCATCATATATTTACAAAAACCACAGAAACATTACAAGAAAGACTAATCATTACAAGAAAGACAATAGATAAATATGTAATATAATAATAGAATGAATGTTAGATTTTTGTTTTAATACTTTTAATCAACCAAAGTTCCTTATTACAATATTGAAAGGAGTGAATCTCTTCCTACCTCCACAACATCCCCAGAGAAAGCATAACGACACCAACTATCACACCCAGAACAAATGCGTAGGTCGGCAATGCCACCACCTTGACCAGTGTCACACCCTTTTGGATCACTTCTGTGGCTTTCTCCGCTGGCGAGGAAAAAATGTACTAAGGTTATTCTTTAGTAATCAGAGAAGAAACTTCTCCTTACAATGCATGGTCTATACAGGTGGTTCAGTATGCAGAAATTGGCAGGTTGGTAATATGCAAATTTAGTGGGACTGACAAAATTCCTAGTTTGTACTGAGCATACGGTATATAACGAATTGCTATGAATAAAGTTCTATTACTTACATTGTCTCAGTGTCTTTGTCATCAGTGGCATAGAGAATGGAGAACAAGAACCTGGGAAGAACCCACATGCACGAAGTTTCACTTCATACCATGTCCATGGCTTCAACCTCTTAGCAATATAACTAATGTCTATCCCCTTGTACTCCAGATCTCCATCAATGTATAACTCGTAGAAGTTGATCTCCACATTGTTGGACTTTACTCTACACCAAGTTATTGTCATTGTGGTGTTGGTTGCTGTCACATTGGGAGCTACAGGCCTTTCTGGAGACTTGACCCCTGTGTATGAAAAATAGAGAAAAAAATGCTGCAGATTGGCTTTAGGATAATAGAAGCATCAGCACACTCAAGAGTGATCAGAGGCCAACTTCTCCCTCCAATCCCCAGTTTATAAACTTGGTTTGTAAAAACTGGCAGATAATCCAGTGGAGTATAAAAGCAGTGTGAGGCTATACTCTCACAAAACTAATCTGCAAGTTCAGAAAACTTATAAGGCGTACATGTTGATGATGGACTGGCTCAAATGCATGCACATAATGCTCTTTGCTGAGTACTTCGCGAAAAATCTAAAAATGTGCGCACATGAAAACGCGGGGAACCGTGTAGAAAACACAAATTAGCGCGCGAGCCAAGTTGTTTACCAAATTCGCACGCTGAAGATTTAAAAGGCGAAAACCGAAATCAACAAGTGCATTACAATGGGTTTTGTCCTCGGGTACATCACGGTGTCAGGCGGTTTGATTATTGATGTTCTTTTTTTAGAACAAAACGTCTCGTGAGACAGACCACGGATGGCTGATGCAACTTACTGCTCTTTCGTGTGTGGAAAACTAAGTTTCCAATAGAAAACGAAATCGTGACTTCGGTTCGCTGCGCGTGTCTTCAATTAAATGGAACATTTTCCTCAAAGACTTAAAGTTTTCAAAGTAAATATTAATACCGCCTGTGGTGAAACGCTTCGTCTCTCGTGAATGCTACAAGGAGAAAACGAGGGAGAAAACTGAATTTCGACCATTGATATTCAAGGGACGATTCAATCTTCAAATGATAGCTACGATGATATAAAGCTATTTTTTAAAGTGTTCGTGTCTTTACTTTCAAATTAGCCGACACAGGCATTCGTATACAGTAGCATTAAGTGGCTCAATCATGCTATAATTTACTAAAAGGGTGGTCAAAAATAATCTGCCATGTTCTAGTGATCGCTGAAATTACATTTAGAAAAGCTGAATCAAACTTCTTACCCTGTGTACCGTGTGAAAAGGAAGCCAGAATTACCAAAACTGTGAAAGCCAGCATCGCGTCCGTTTCCGCTTCACAAATCAACTGTTTATATATCTTGTGCTTTTTTTATGCTCGAGGAAGAACTCGTAAAGTCCGAGGTCCACGCGGTGAACCCCAGTCAGACTTCACACTGTCTGGATCAGGAACCAGTGATGTATTTCACATTCAGTTGTTTCCCACCATTGTTTACTATGAACTTGATACATCGGGATCGTACCACCCCCAGATTTATCGCTCGCCTGATATTTCTCGACCAATGGGGATGCAGTATCTTGAGACGGATTTGTATTTTTACTTGGCTTACTAGCCAGAGTAGGGAAAGGCGGAAGCTATATAAAACCCTTTAAACAGCCATGTATGGTTGTTAGATGGTTGTATTCTAAAAAAAACTTTCGTTTGACGTGCCTTTTGTCTTGTTTTTTTTTTTTTTTTTTTTTTTCTTTTCTTTTTTTTGCCCTTTTATCCTTGGCGGCCTTCTCTCTTCCTTCTCTCTTTATTTAGTTCCTTTGTTCATTTTTACTTTTTTTTCTGTATATCTGTCTCTTTCTGTGCTTGCTACTCTAGTATTTCTCTCTGCGAATCATTTTTCGCGTGTTTTGCTTTGCGTTATCCGCGTGACGCTTCGTCAGCGTGCGGTCTTGGTCGGTTGCGCGCGCATGTTCCATCGGCAAGAGACTGGGGCGAGCGGGTTGCGAAGTAAGAGATTTTCCACGTGCAATGGAACATGGATGAATGTTGTTGTGCGTTTGAGAATAATGGCCGATTTCTTGCACTTCTTACTCCCGATGGGCGCTTAAAAGTGTGGGATTGTACGAATGGATCCCTGAAGCTCGAATACACACTTCCATCTCATCTGTCCACAACTTGTTCGTGCTTACAATGGAGCCGAACATCACGGCTTTCGGTCAGTACATTTTGCCGTTACAGCCGCTTTATTTGTGCTAGAAACTCTTCGTTTTTGCAAGCACAGCCGCTCGTTTTGTTCATAAACATACTTTAGGCTATTAAACGTTAACTTCAGATAGTTATACGGATATGTTAGTTGGTTTATGTTGTATTTTAGCGAGATTTCGACGAACGTAACTTCAAATTTTGGCTGAGGGTCTTGCAGCTTTTTGGAAACCTCAATACTTGAACGAGGCCGCACTTTTTAAAATTCAATTGTTAAATATAAAGTCTGTGCTTTTCGTGAATTCAAACTGAAACGTACGTACATAGCAATAACATAACTTAACTCGCAATATTGTGAGGCAACTCGAGTGATAGCACAGAAATTTGCACGCTATCATATTTGCTTCATGACTGAGAGATTTACCTCATTTCTTCGTGTGTGTGCATGTCTAAGTTGCGCATGTCTTTTTGTTTATGGGCTTTGCACACTACTACTTATAGCTACTGTTCTGAGAAAAGCACTTTCTTGCAACTGGGCACCATACACAAAGTTATATTACTTCAAAGACAATTAAAGCAAATCACAATTGAATATAAAGAGGACACAACAATTCCACTGTGGCCCCAACCTGCAGTGTTTGGTACAAACATTGATTGCATGCCATATAGAGGGTTTGCACAGCGACCATGTTGGATGGCAGAAACAACAGAATTCAAAACATCTGAAATGTAATCTATTATAATTGTGCAAATATTTTTCATTGTTCCTGCCATCTGACATGGCCACCATGCAAACCCTCTATTGCAAGAAGTGTTGTGCTGTGCATGCAGTGTCTGGTTTTGTTGGGTCGCTCAGGATTGTTTCAGTATTTGGTTAGGTTTGTGAATTTGGATTATTTTACAGGCTTATCCAAAGAGGAAGAAGAGGAAGACTGCTAGACATTCCTCTGCATCCAGTCTTGGGCTGATAGCCTTGGGTACTTCGTCTGGTGATCTGTTTATTTATGATGTTGCCGTGGGAGAAGTCAAGCAGAAATTTGTAAGTGAGCTCTTTGGGGTGGAAGGTTTGCATAAAAAGTCATCGATTAGCTTTTGTTTCTCTTTATGCTGTGTTTTTGTTATTGTTGTCCTGTCCTTATTGTACTGGCACTTTACTCCTTGGGACTCGATTCTGTAAAAAATATGCCCTGAAAATAAGTCCCCCATCTTGGATGCAAAAATCCATTCAATAATTACCCACCCCCTAAATACATGGCCATATGTTCATAGTGAGGTTTGGCATCCAAATACCAAAGGTCCATACTTGTGCATACTGTTAGAAACTGAAAACCCAATTCTTTTTGAATTCCTTCCAATAGTAAGACCCCTCCCCCCTGACACACACATATCACACATTCTACATACCTACATTCTCTTGGTTTTTGTGTATGTTCATAGGAGGGAGGGCACGAAAACAGAGTGAATGATATCTCTTGGCTTGAAGAAGACAGTTTACTGTATTCCTGTTCCGATGATAAACATATCACTGAGTGGAACTTGGAAACAAAGGAGATAAAATGGTAAGTCAATCCATCTTGATACACTAACAATTGAGAGTGAGTTATCCGGAGTTTAGGTTATTGAGGGTGAATTTTTTGGAAATTGTCCTGAAGGGTTCAACAAGGTTAGAGTAATCTGGAGTTGGAGTTATAAGGATCCTACTGTACTCTCAAGCAAAATGATTGTGACAGAACTAATGTAAACACTGTCTTGTACATGTGCACATCTCTTAGTGGTTTGCAAACTTTTTCTTTTTCAGTAAATGGAAGGCAGATAAACATGCTGTCAAATCAATACATGCCAGTTCCCTTGGAAATGTCCTTCTTTCTGCTGGAAGAAGTATCAAATTATGGGATTTAGAAAAGAAAGAGGTTTTAAAGGTTTGTAACAAATCACCTAAATGTTATGATATTACTGGACCAGATTAGACAGCTGCAGTTATATTCTGCTAGATATCACATTGTACAGGCAAAGCCAGACCTACTAACCCCATGCTTTTCCATTTCTTATCCGATCAGAAATTTACCGGTCATGCCACACCTGTCACGCAACTTTTATTTTTACCAAGTCCCGATTCTCCAGACTCCAATGGGAATGTTGTCTCAGACTTGCTTGTCAACGGCCAATATCTTTTATCAGGAGCTCAGCAAGATAGACTTCTAAATATATGGTAAGCTGTTGAGTGTACGGTAGTTAACCATTTTATTTTCACTCCCGAAGTGTTTCATGCTGATTCTTGCAATGATTCAAGAAAAGAATGCGGGAGTGATGTAGTGAGAATTAATGGTCTGATTACAGTAGATCATCAGAAAGAGCTATAAGAAACCAAGTTCAGTGGGAGTGAATAGGGTAAAATTTAAGGTACATTACTGAATAGTTTAATGAGTTACTGATGCTAATTATTACCCACCCAAGGTATGTTGATTTGGATTCACATGACAAGAATGCCCTGGCATCGTTGTCCCTCACAGATGAACCCATAGCTGTTGATGTAATAAGACATGATTCAAAGGTAACACACTGAAGTAAATTGGAATGGATTTTGATTTTAGCTATGCACATACTGTGTATGTTTTACCTTTGGAAGTACTGTACGTAAGATAGATTTGGTAATTTCTTGCAGTTCATTCATGTGGCAGTTGTGACAAAAGATGGTCAGGTCCACATTTTTGAACAGTCTCTCAATGGGTAAGTGTGACAATATCAAGTCAAGCCTCAAATTTTACAACATTTTAGGGACCGTTGTGTACATTGTGAAGTCTTCTCTGACTTTTTCTGTTGCTGTTACAGTGGAAGAAAAAAGCCCCTTACCCCAACAAAGTCCATCCAGCTCGCATCTACAGGAAAGGTTTGTTTCCCAACCTTTATGAACATGCTAATATTGAAATACTATATAGCTTCCAGTGCTCAACATTAAAGTTTTAGATTGGTTGCCCTTTGGACTGTAGATTGACTTCAAGCAATAAAAAGTTTCATAATTTCTGGTTGCTTGGCCCTGAATTTACCTGCCCAACTGAAAGTTTTGGTTGCCCCAGGCAAGCGGGCAACCGTTAATGTTGAGCACTGGTCTCTGTCCTGAACTTATACAATGTATGAGAGGTGTTTCTCTCAAATTGTGCATTTTTGTGTGCAGGAGGCAAGTCCAGTACCTGTTTATTGTGCACAGCTGACAGCAGACAAGGAGCCTGCACTTATCATTGCTTATGGTTCAACAGCAAAGCCTCAATTTGAAATACTGGTGAGAGTTATTACATGTATAACATTTAGAGGTGTGTCTGTCTGAGTTTACATTTCACATTTCTTTCTCCCTGTTTATGTGATTTTACATCCTGTTATTTCTTTGGTAGGCATATTCATCTTTTGAGAGACATTCCTGTCTGGTGAGAGAAGACACGACCAGCCTTCTTCTGAAGGAGACTCCAACTCTTAATTCAACTCAAGCTGACAAGGCCAGACACAACACTTCTGAGGCAACCAATTTAGGTCCTTTGAACATGGTGTTAGCCACACCCTCTGTGGGGACAGAGGGAGGACGGAAAAGGAAAGCAAGCAAGACGAGTGCAGATACAGCTGGAGAAGTAGAAGCACAGGTAAAACAGTATGATCTCTCATAACTTTAGTTGGGAGTGTGCCACCTGGTTCTGTAAACCCTTGCCTTATTTCAGACCACAATTTATGATTTTTGACCCTATGTCAGGCCTGCATACCAAAATTTCAGACCAAATACCAAAAATAAGCAAAATCCACTACCCATTCCAGACCAAAAAAAACAAAGATCAATACCCTAAAGTGCTTGAAAATGATACCCTTTGGGGGGCACATACCTGGTGTATGTCTTATATATTTTGCTTGTTTCTCAGAGTATTGAAGACAGACTCAAAGCAATAACAGTTGTTACAGCAGAATCCCAAACAAGGTGAATGAAGACTCATAATGTACAGTATAGTGTAGGTTTTTAGTACATCATACAAACATGAGTTAATACTAAACCAGCTTTTAATCCAAGCAAGCTGTCAAGTGCCAAGTTTTTAATACTGTATAGTATGGATACATTATACTTTGTGACAGGGAGACAGAAAAGAAGGCATCAAAGTTGATCACTGCCAGGTTATCAACACAAATCATTTTTTAACTTTTTTAAAATATTTTGGAGCTTGTTTATGTTTATTGAGTTGTTTTTTATGGTAGTCTCAGCCATGGGAAAAGGACAGCGCCATCAGCGGGCTCATTATCACAGATGCTGGTTCAAGCTTTACACAGCCAAGATAATGCTTTGATGGAGGTATTATTTCACATCATGCAACATACTTTTTAAAATTCTAAAGCTTGGTTTAATGAGTGAAGCAAGTGATGAAATCCAAACTTCTTGATAGGAATTGCCGTCAGATTTGGCTCTGACGAGACTGGTCATCTGATGCTTCTCCATAAATGCCCAAGCATTATTTTTTTGTCAGTTTTATAGGTGTTGTGTTTAATGTTGCCTGTCATGGTTAATAATATTACTGTATCATGCTCTCTCTACCCACAGGATGTACTCAGAAGTGGTGGAAAAGAAGCCATAATCAGAAATACCGTAAAAAGACTCCCGGTCAACTTGGTTGTTCCATTTTTGACTGAGGTGAGTGACACCTCTTTATTGGCTTACTGGCCAATGATATCTGCAGTATCAACAAATGCAAATTATGACTTAGTTGTTTGAATATACTAACTGCGAGAATGGCTGAACTTGTATCTCTACCAAACTTTTTAGTGGGACTTTAGTACTGATAAATGACACTTCTTTTTTACGAGACCACTATGTGATTTCATACTATTTGAGTGGGAGACTGTTGAACTATAATGATATTCTGCTTTGTTTCTAGCTCATGCACAAAATCCAAGCATCTCCTGGAAGGTGAGTTAGGGGAATGGTCAAAGTTTTTCACATAATATTGCCTATAAAGCATGTCAACAAAAGTGTTATAGCTTTTCTCTCAAACATACAGCATCATTTCAAATTCTGCACAATCATCGCATTTTAGAGCTGCCTACACACTTCATCACTACAAATGTGCATGCACATTTTGAAACGCCCTTCGCGTACTCGCATTCATCCACAAAACACTCAATGTTCATTCAGTTTTAAAAGTACAATCAAACCTCCCGTAAACGGACACCCTCGTCGAAGTGTTCGCTTACGAGAGGTGTCCGCTAGTGGAGGTTCGACGTGAAGAACTTTAATGTACAGTATACATTTGTTCATTTTCTTTACGCATTTTTGGATTGCCCTGCTCTTCAAGTAGGTGCAACGTTTGCCCTTGTACATTACTGTCACCATTTTGTTACATCCTTCACTTTTATCTACGTGATAATGAATTTCTTTAATCATGCAATACACTCCATAACACTCCCAAAGCTTGATTAAATGGAAGAAGCAAGTGATGAAATCCGAACTTCTTGATAGGAATTGCCGTCAGATTTGGCTCTGACGAGATTGGTCATCTGATGCTTCTCCTGCCAGGATTTTTGTTTCCTTCAAACCGCTTTGGCCCAATATATAAATCATAATCGTTGTCTTGTGTCGTTTTCCTTTACAGAGGTTCCCGCCTTGTGCAGTGGATTAAAGTCATCCTGAGTATTCACATGGCTTATCTGATGACTGTAAGTAATACCTACGGTACTGTATATCTTATAACAGAGTTCAAGTCTCGGTAGATTTCTTAGGGATTCAGAATTGCGATTGGGTGTGGCCAAACAGACTTGCAACCATTCAATTCCCACAAGAAGCTGGGGCGACCGGTTTGCGTTGACTTGCGTTGGGTGAAATACTTGGGTCAACTTGGGTACAAATTTGAGCACAATCAAAGTCAACCCACGTTGAACCAAATGGGTGGCCAAACGATGTCCAAGTTGAAAACTTGGGTGAACGCGCGAGTCCGTTTGGCCAAGGCTTAAGTTCGAATTGTTCTTTCTGAAATGATGACCACATATCCAAAGGAATACCTTTCGTCTTCATCTTGATGTCGAGTATTCTTTTGTCTTCCTTGCTTGCAAGCTCTGTGCTGTATTCTTTGATCCAAGCAGTTCTCCTTGTTCTTTTCAGGTACCTGATCTGGTAGAGTCACTCAGCGGACTTTACGCGATGATGGAGTCACGTGTTGGTGTGTACGGCAAACTGTGTAAACTACAGGGCCGCCTCGACCTCATGTTGTCCCAGGTAATTCTCCTAACCGGCCCTGAAAGAAGTGAACGAGTATTGTTAGGAAAAATGACAGTCTGACCAGCTTGAACCGAATCAAGAGACGAGTTTTGGTTTTCCCGATACTGAACTATGTATTGCTGGCTGAGTACTGAAAGGAGAAGGTTGCCTTTGATCATTCTATGCATCAACCTCGTGTACATTGTGTTTACTTTAACTGATGTGTGCCTGTTTTTTTGACAGATTGCTACTCAGAGTCAGTCAGGAGCTGACGAGGAAGAGCTTGCCGAGCCACTTGTTGTTTACCAAGAGGAAGGTTTGTGTAGTTTGTCGTTTTTGTTCCATCATGCATCTCCATCGTGTTGTCGTCGCTCCGTCGTGTGATTGTCGTGTTCTTGTCGCTCCGTTGTGGTGCTGTCGTGTCGTCTTCGTCGTGTCGTCGTAGCTCCATCGTGTTGCCGTTTGGCCGTTAGTTGACGCTCCGCCGTTGTTTCTCTCGGAAGGTCACAAAACGTGAAACCCGACCGACTGTGTAGTCATCGTAAGTGGGTCTTAGTAGACATTATAATTTGGTTCTCATGTTTTGAATGCGATTTTCTTGACAGATTCTGAGGAAGAAGAAATGCACGTCGAAGATGAATTGGTGCTGGAAGGAGGAAAACAGAATGATTCAGACGTACGATTGTGTTTTGTTTGCCTTTTTACTTGTTTGCTTGTTTGTTGGTTGGTGTGCTGTTGGCGTAAGATGATTTACAAAGAAACAAGTGATGAGACCCCAAACTTCTTGATAGGAATTGCCGTCAGATGCAAAGCTGACGAAAATGGTCATCTGATGTTTCCGTTTCCTGTTGTTCCACTTTATATCTTGACATTATGCCAGCGTTGTTTGTTTTTGTTTCGGGCTGATCTTGTTAGGTTTTGTTTAACAGTTCAGGAGTTGGAAGTGAACACTGTTATTAGAATGTACTCATTGAGAGCTTTTATTTGAGTGGTTACACCTTTAGGTTTCATTTAACAGTAAAGAAGTTGGAAGTGAGCACTGCTATTAGAATGTTCACAAGTTTTCTTTCGTTGTGAAACGATTAATGAGACTGGTTGTTTGTTTATTTGAATCTGTCTTATCACAGGACAACTGGGAAGAAGAGATGGACGCTGAAGATCTGATTGCCACCAATTCAGAAGAAGAAGAAGAAGAAGAAGAAGAATCCAGCGAGAACGAGGAAGACGAGGATCAGAGCGATGAGGAAGAGAACTGATTGTAAAATACGCTGAAAAGGCTGCATTGTACACTATATTTTAATTCCCTCTGAATAAATCTTGTTTGAAAACCTCTCGACTCTTCTCTTCGATATGAAGTAACAAAGAGTCGTGAAAAAGTACTTCCCAGGCCTTCACCGCCTTTTGTACTTTTTCGGGGAATATTTTTCCTTTGGGGGTGGACTATTTCGGGACATTTCAAGAAGGCTTACACCAAGTATTACCCACTGACTGGCCCACGAACCGTATTATTAATGGTCAGTGGTAAACCGCAGAATGACGTCACTCGTAGCAACGTAAACGCGCCTTGCAGAGAAGATACGAAACTTTTAGAGAACAAATAATTAGCGGCAAAATTGATATGTTATCAGCCACTGGAACATAAGGCAGTATTCAAGGTAGAGTTGCCGGCGTTAAGATTAAAGCAGTTCCTACAAGAGCTGTGCGACGTTTGATTTGCCGGCGTGGAGAGGTACGTACTTGACTGCTGCAAACTGTTGTGTCAAGATGGCCTCAAAATCGAAGAGGAAAGGCAAGCCAACGGCGTATTTACAGCGAGGAATGAGCGACATCATTAGTTATGAGGACGTTTTAGTTGCGCAGTACATGGAAGAGATCCAGAGACAGCCACCAGTTCTCAATGGCAGGTTTGTGTGAGATTTAACGAGCGGTCAAATATATTTATTGTATAAATACAGGCGGAGTTCTAAAATAAAGCATCCGTCACGCCTTCTGGTATTTCTTTATATCCACGAAGCATACACACGTTGAGTTAGTGTTTGGTTTTTGTTGATTTTTATTGTAAGGTTGTAAAAGCCGGCCGGCTGTAGGCTGTTTACTAAGAACAGCTGTGATACAGTGTCGTATTTATTCTGAAAATAGATTTATAGTAGGTTTATAATATTAGACCGTATACACGACGTTAAGTGTTAATGGAACTACGAACATATTGATATTGTCTGTTGTAAAATATTGTGTGGTCTGGTGTATCCTCGTTGTTGCATTTTTTTTTTTTTTTTTTTTTTGTAAACACTAGCTGTACAGTATGTTTGTAGTCACCAGTACACAAAGCTGTCTTCACAGAATTAGGACAGCTGTTTATAAAACAACCTGTTTTAACCCTTCCATCTGCAGCTTACGCTTATGATATCATACAAATTCTCCCAACCATTTAGAAGAAAATGTAAGAGTGCTGTACAGTGAGAATTGACAGTTTGGTCAGCAACAAGTTTGCCTGAACATCCTGTCAGTGAATTGCTAAATTCTCCATGCTGTATGAGATATGAACGTGTGGGATCACTATCAGAACAGAAAGGATTGCTCTAATCAGCTGCAGTGTAATAAAATATTAGTTAATATGCTTTTTTGATTACTGTACCTCATTCTGTACAAGGTAAATCTTCAAGAGCATGCAATGTATACATACAGTACATCCTCTCTGATGGTCTAGAGAAGAAATTTTATAACTATTTATATGTTATGTTTTGCAT